>JANFOE010000551.1:600000-755050 GCA_025667525.1 Glebionis coronaria
GACAAGGCGCACTTACAATAAATTGAAAAATATTACAAGCATAAATTTTATGGACCAGGTGCATTTTGCACAAATTTAACAAAAATCGAAGTTTTTTAAGCGATTTAACACTACGCGACAAAAATCCATGAGTGTCCTAGGACCCCCCGGGACCCACCCTGGTTCCGTCCCTGCTCCGGCTACAGGTGCTACTTTTGGGGCTTCCATCCCTTTGGTTGAGGAATCACAAGTTCCTTCTCCACCTGTCACTAATGCTGCTTCTTCTGTTCCTCCTCCTACTACTACTAGTGCTCATCCTCAAGGAACATAAGATTCTCAGCCCAATACTTCCACTACTGATGTTCCAACGAGCTCCTCTCCCAAGCCTACATGCCTTATTAGGAATTGTTTAGCCCGAAGGAGTCCTGGTGTTCTTTTGGGAAAACGGGATGCCAAGTCTTTCATTGATGAGGACTCAGATAGTGATGATGGGTTCCTCTTTGGCATTGGGCATGTTGTTCACTAGGAGATACAAACATCTCCAATTATCACTGGCTCTTTTACGCACATGCTTCACACCACTGATGGTAGCCACAAGTACTTTTCAAACTTGCAAGAGACACTGTACTGGGTGGATAGGCATGATCTGTTGTATCTGCATGGGTTAGTGGATGTTGCTATTTATGCTTCTCTTTCTAGGTGGCCATGATTAGTTCTATGGGGTGATTTGAAGGTGATGTGAGACTGCCCTCCTGGTACTCCTAGTGCTTCCATTTGGGGAGACCAAGCTCACTAGGCCATTCGAAGGTGGAAGTTATATGTTGGGTGTGGTGTACATGTCTTGGAGTTGTGCTCTGATCGGAGTATCCCTATGCTTGTTGATCAGACATATCCTCTCACCATTAGCACTTTGGAGGGAATGTTGACAGGTAGAATGCTTATTTTAAATACTCTTTCTAGGAATGAGGGTTCCATGGTAGTCACGTTGGTGGAATTCATCCAAGCTCAACTTGCTGCTGCTAGGAGTGCAACTTCTGGTTTGTAGTTCTTTTTGTTTATTTCTTTCTTATGTACAGTTTCTATGTGTTCATAGTTCATCTAAAAAATAGAAAATAAAAAAACGATGAAATACATATATACTAAACACTACATGTTTCACCTTTTTGGGCTATTTTGTTTGGTACTAAGGTGTTGGTTAGCACCACACAACAAATGGTGCTCAACTCACCATGTCTGGCCGACAAGAAAGAGTTGATTCTCGATGAGGGTACGACTCTGGTGCGACTATCAAAATTGTTGATGTTTGCCAATTTACCTAATATTGGATGGATTTCACTCACCTTGGTCCAAGACTATTACAACCGTGGTTTTGAGGTTCGTCACTTGGTCCTATTTTTAGGTTATTTATGTGTGGCTATTTGATTTGTGTGTTTGCATGTTTATTTTGCGTGAACGAGGTTGGTGTGGTTATCGTTTATGGGTATAGAGTACTCATAAGTAAATCGAGGAACGGTTATTTCATGTTCATGAGCTCACAATTAGTGACTATGAAATGAAATGGTGATATTTTGGTGGTTACGTAAACGTATAAGTAATATAGTAAGTTGTATTTTTATAGGATTTACGGTTTAGCATTTAGAAGTCTCGGATGAGGTAATTAGTGGTATGAATATTTTTTGGGATGGTTTTAAGTCATTTAGGACTTAGTTATAAAGTTTATTTCAAAATTTAAGATTTTTATAAAACTGTATATTTTACGTCTTTTACGGTAACGCGTAAATTTGACAAGTTTTACGATTTTGAGGTTTTGGAGGTTTTAGGAGTTGTAATAAATTAAGGTAAATTAAGGTAATATTAGTAGTGTAATATTAAACAATAAAAAGAAAAAAAAATAAAAAATATGCATAAAGGGGGTCGGTTTAGGCCGACTAAAACAAAGAAAAAAAAAGAAAAAGGAAAGTGGGCTATGGGTTGGACTAGGATTCACCCATACCCTATATAATGTTTTATTCAAAATCAAAAGTCATTATATTTCTCCTAGAGTTCTATAGCCGACGGTTCACAGGGTTTTTAGGGTTTCCGTATTTTTTTCATCTTCCATAAAACTTAAGGTAAAACCTTCATAATCCCTTTTTAATTTAATTGTTTTAAATGTTTATATAATCATCTTATGATGGATTTAGGTTAGGGTTTAAATAAAAATCTGTATTTTAATGATTTCATAATGATTAGATGGTTTAGGGCTTGTAATTGGTGGGGTTATGGGTAATTAATTAGGTTAATTTAATTAAACCCATTTTTAAAAACTGGGCAGAAATTAGGGTCAATTGTTTTGATCATATAGGGAGTTCTACAAACTCTTATTTTGCGATCCAAGTATCCCTGGAAAGGTAATTGAAGTTGATTTCCAATGCAAGAAACGAGAACTAAATTGGAGGTAGGGAAGTAGGTCAAAAATAGGTTACACCAGTCGGAGGTCAAAACAGTTTTGAAATCAGCCTGTTTTCTTTTTATGTTTTAAGATGGTTAGGGTACTTAGGAGTACACTTGGACCTTGAAACTAACATGAGAGTTAGTTTATATGTTATATAAGATATTTGGAGGAGGGCTAATAGATTGGGATAGTGAAAGACCCTCTGGTCATAACAAACTTTTTATATGTTTAAAATCAGTAAAATATGGATAGACAAAAGTATATATATATATATATATATATATATATATATATATATATATATATATATATATATATATATATATATATATATATATATATATATATATATATATATATATATATATATATATATATATATATATATATATATATATATATATATATATATATATATATATATATATATATATATATATATATATATATATATATATATATATATATATATATATATATATCGGGGCCTTAATAGTGGCTTTAAGGTTGGGTCAAATGGGAGGTGTTAGCTAACATATGTAAGGGCATGGGTTTCCTTTACAGAGATCATGGGTATGTTTAAGTGGGCGTTTGGCTTATAGTTTGGAGACCTAAAACCGGGACTATTTTGGGTAAAATGTTAACGGGACGGGTTATGAAGTAAAATGAGTTAAGGGCTTTATAGAGGGGTGTAATGAGATTCTTAGAGCATATAAATGAGGTATTTATATAGGAGGAGGTTAGATGTCCATCATAGGTTGATGAGCCATCTTTGTGTTTGGTTCATGTTTTGATTATGTGTTTTTGGTTTGTTAGCTTTTGCTAGTGCGCGGACTTTTGGAGAACCTCAATCAGGTGAGTTTCATAGTCCCATATCTACTAATGATTTTGAATTCCAGATGGGATGGAAGAGACACTGTTTTGTTATTTATAAATTATGCTGTGAATGTTTTGTGTTGGTGATGGACTTGTGTGTGCATACTTATGTGATTAACTGCTAGTTGATTCTTGATTGTTTATGTTTTGAATTGGTACCAAGGGGATGTTGACAAGGCGGGGCCTTGGGATTTGGTTCATAGGTGTTTGGATTCCTATGGGAGTATGGTGTTTGGTAAGGCTGAGAGCCTTGGTTTTGGTTTGATGAGTTAAATCTTGAATGTTAGTTGTTAATGCATGTTAGTATCACATTGTCCATATGTTTTTAACTTTTGGTTGTTACTCACAGCTTATGGTTTGGTTTTGGCGTTGGAGTCTAAACCTATGACTCTCACCAACTTTATGTTGACGTGTTTTAGTGTCTCTTTCAGGTGATACTATGGTAAAGTGTGAGAACATAAGTGGCTAGGATTTGGAGAGCGTAGGAATGCATTTAGAAGGAGATCCCCGTTCCTTCTTAGTTTCTTTTGATTATTAAATAAGTGATATTGTTGGCACCTATATGTTTGTTTTGGTTATGTTATTTCTTTGTCTTGGGTAAGAGGTAGGACTGTTACCTACTTACCTATACTCTTGCATTGTTGAGATATTGTCATGACTTTTGTGTCACCATTTTATGACATTTCTAATTTCATATAGTTATCTCTATAGACACGCCATGTTGTGATGATATCCATACGTCGCGCCCCATATTCTGCCATGGCGGGGTGTGAAAGAATGGTATCAGAGACAATGGTTATAGAGAATTAGGTTGCCTACTCTAGTAGCCTAGTCTATAGCTTAAGGGTCCCTGCATATAGGCGTCATAGGAGTATGTGTGCATTTTATAATGATTGATGTGTTTGGATGTTATTTTGCGATGTTTGGTAAGTTATGAACTACCATGGTTCATACTTAGCCACATGTTATTTTCCTTTCTGGTTATGACTAGTGCGGGTTGAACCATAATCGTCCACGCTAGTCATTGTTATATTTTGCTTGAATTGTACATTATAGTACATAATTTGGTACATGGTAGTTTCTATCTTTTGTTGGGTTATTTTATATACCTGAGGTATAGTATTTTTTTTTTTTTTGGGTAAAAGGGCATCATCCCCGGTAAAATATATTCCCAAAAAGCGTTGAAGTACAATGGAATGTAGCGGAAAAGCTACATTAACCTCAAGCTAACTAGCTTGAACAACCACTAAATCATATGACATGCCATATGATCTCTTAACAAACAGTTACAAAACAAATTACACCAATAGGAAAAAACCACCTAAAAGTGCATAAACATTGAAAAAATGAAATCATCATAATGCATGAGAAGTGCGAATATCCGGCTGACGAGTTCCATGGCGATCATCAATCACTATATCTTCGTCAGTCTCACTATCAGCATTTACCACCTCATCTGTTGGGCCACCACCATCCTCCCAATCAGTGCCATCTTCCATCATACCACTCAAAGCACCAAAGGAATTCTTGTTGCTTGTCCCCGTTTGACTAGAATCAGGAGCCAAAACCTTATTATTAAGGAAACCCCTCTTAAGAATAGATCCATCCTTCTTTGGAGCATCCGGAACTGAAGTACCTAACGACTCCTTTGGTTTAGTCGTCTTAGAACTACCCCCTTTCTCAACAACACGATAAGCAAGATTAAGAGCCGGTTTAGTTAATTTAATCCCAGCAACCTGATGTTGCTTGTTCTTACCCTTCTTCTTCTTATTATTATTCACTACCACAAAACCATCATTATCATTATCCATACGAGCTTCATCTACATCAACAACCTGTGTAGCAACCTTACTATTGACAACCAAAGACAACTTAGGACATTTAGAATCAATGTGATCAAAAATGAGACAAGTAGAGCATCTAGGAGGAGTCCACTCATACTCAATATCAATAGTCACCAAATTATGCCCTTTATCTTTCTCAATCGGGATAGCAACAACCATGGATTTTTTAAGAACATCCGCAGCAGAAACCTCAATAAGAGCACGAGCAAACGTGCTCCGACCCCATGGATTGATACACATACTACTAGTATAAGAATCCAACATAATCGGACGACCAATCTGAGATGTAATCAAGCTTAGACCAACTTCAGAATACGCAACTATAGGAACACGGTGCAATTTGACCCAAACCGGAGCCTTCCTAATCTCTGCCTTATGCAAATCAGTAACAGACGACCATACATTAAGAATTAATGGAACTTGACGAATCAGCCACGGCCCATTCTCCAAAACACTTTCCATACCATTTTTAGTCTCAAATTGGAATAGAAAAAACTCGTCCTGAAGTTTCACTCTTTTCAATCCATACTTGGACCAAACGTTCTTCACATAATTTTCGACTAGCGGAAACGCTAAACGTTTTCCGATAAAATACCCAAATAATGTATTACTAAGGCGTGATCTTACCTCCTCAACAGCATCAAATGGAAGGGCCACAGTAGCCCCTATTACGTTCTCATCATTATGCAACTCTTGGATATGAATCGTCTTATTGGATGCAGGTTGCATTATTGACGCAAATGTTTTTCCATTTTGATTAGATGAGCTCTCCTCACCTCTAGGCTGAACCGAAGGGTGCAAGTAAGTGCCTTGGCTAACAGGCAAAGTTTGCCCACTTTGAGTTGTTCCAGCAGCAACATTTAACATGTTTCCATGCCCTATAGGATCCCAAACCGAAGTTGTAGCAGCAGCACTGGTACGTACCCCAACAGGCCCTAGTTCTTGAGCCGGCTTATCCCGAGCAGCATTCCAACGATCATGAGAAAGAGATCTCCCACAATTATTGTCATTACCAGCAACAGACTGCACCTCATCCGCATTACTAGTCCTAGTCAAATCCTCAATGGGATTCACTCCCGGTGACGAATCCTGAGAATCACCCTTAAGTCTTTTCATTCGATCTCTAAGCGCATCAAGGTCAACAGAAAACGGATCTGTGTTAACCATTCAAACGAAGAACAATCTCTCTCAAAACAATCATGAAACGACACAACAACAGCAATAACCAAAACCCTAGCCGTCCCTAGAAGACAAACAGCCGCCACACTCAAACAAAGCCCTAATCAAATAATAATAAAATAATAACTTGAACAGACACAAAAACCTATTAAACTTAATCAAAAAAACGAAACCCTAATCATCTCCAAGATTACTGGAACCCGGATCACAACGATGACGCAGGATTAAAGTAACCAGATTGATAACCAATCAATGAATCAATAAACAAATGAAGAATTATTTTATGTAAACAATAAACACATCAAGAGATGAAACGTTTAAAGTAAACAAAAAACAAATTAATCAGAAGATTACTGAAGCAGGGAGATCGGAAATCAAAAGGAAAAGAAAAAAGGAGACACCATTGATAAAGCTAGAGAGAAAATAGGTTTTTTTTTTTTATGAAAGAGCCTATTGGGCTAATTTAATGTTTGTGCAGGTATAGTATTTTTCTTTTGATGTTTAAGTCATGTTCCTTAAGAATCATATGGTGGTTCGAGTTATTAGGAGTAGGTGGATATGAAGGATTTTAAGTTGTTTCCACTCTTATGGGCGACCTGACTTATAACTGATTATGTTTCATTTTGGATTTAGTATATGCTGTTTTAGCTAGACTATGGATTTATATATTCCAAGAGTTTTACTATGTTATTTTAATAGATGGAGTTTTGGACCTTATTGGTTATGTGGTTATGAGCTTATTGAGTAGATGGATTTATGTGTTATAAGTTGTATTGATTCTTATAAGTGTCATCATAGGAGGGAGTGCATTGGGGAAAGGGTAATTGTATATGTATGGTGGCCAACATAGTTATACAAGTACCACGACTTCAATGGGTTCTCAAGTATGATTGCATGAAAGAGGGTTAGTACATGCTTGTATATGATGAGATGTGGATTATTGGTATATGTATAGTATATGGGTTTATGTAACGGTTGCCTACGATATGGATATTTTTGAGTATGTTATTGTTTGGGTTATAGTCATGTTGTGTGATTATGGGGTCACACGATATGGACTGGTTTTAGTGATGGGCTTTATGCCTTATTGTGGCATGGTGAGATGGTGATTACTCGTATGGAAAAACGAGCGTATAAAGTGATTGATTGACTTGACATGCATGATAACGAGTATGTTTGGGAGATTCAATAGGTATACATATGCGGATGTATATATACTAGTAGATGTTATGTTATGATTTACGGTCGTTCAGTAGTTATTATAACTTGAACGTACCTAGTGCTCTCTCGTGTTTAAACAATTTATTAGTGCTCGAGTTTGATGGAGTTTCAACGACGTTTTGAAATCTTTGAAGTGTGTCTTGTAGCGTATTCTTTGAGTTTCGTATTTCACGTGTACGTTTTAAAATGGTGTTCTTGGTTTTAAGTCTATTGAAATAACTTGGGATTCTTTTGAGATAATGAAATCTTTTGTGTTGGGTCTTACGTTTCCTTTGGTCGGTATATATTGAGAAAAAAAAGGGGGACTTGGAAATCTACTATAGAGTTAGATAGTTGGTTGTATTCGGTAAAATAAGGATAAGGTGTTGGAGTCGTGTTTGAAACAAGATCTAACATAAGATTTCTTTTAATCAACACTTATTTATTTCAAATTCTAAAAAAAACCTTCTTTAAAATAAAGCGAAGTAAAATTTCTTTCTACTTACATAGCTTATATAATTGGGTTTAACCGATTCACGTCATTTATAATTATTAATACAAGGTTAAATTGAGTTTATGAAGATTTCACAATACAATTATGTCTTTCATTTAAAAGGATTACATTAATCACTAAGATTATTCTTTAGTTTTTTTATAAAAAAAAACAACTAGTATAAAACTGTTTTGGTCATAACTTGTTCGTTTTTAAAGCTTTGGGTGATTCAAAAGCCTAATATTATGTACTCGGAACATACTTTTCAAATATTCAGAATGTATAGTCATGGGAGGTCAGTAGACTGGTCGAAATTGTTGTACAAGTGTCGGGTTCAAGGTTAAGTTTTGAATGGTGGTTTTTTTTTATGATTTGGGATGCTCGGGATACCTAGTCTTTGAGTTGAGTTTTGAGATTATATAGAGGGTTGTTTTTAGATTGTTGAAGTCACATAGATGTGGGGAGGTAAAGAAAAAAAATATATATATTCTTTTGGAAAAGTCGATCTTTTGCACGGTTTAAATAATATGTCGCGAGGCGTAATATGTTTTGGTTGCCATTAGGTGTTTCTTGGATTTCTTTTCGTTGCCATGGGTCATTTTGAATTGATACATGCTTTGGGTTTGAGTTTTCTTTTGAGTCTCGTGGTTTTTGACTTGTTTTAATTGGTGCACGTGAAATGTTGTTAGTTATCTGTGGGTTTGATTCGTTGATCGTATCTAGTGAATTCAGGATGTAGTTTTGGGTTCGTATTGATTGGGAGCGTTGAGGTAGACATATGAAAGACTTGGTCACGCCTACACGATTAAGTAGGTGACCATGAGAGAGCGGTCGGAATGCCCTTAGTGGGGAGGGAAAAAAAAGGGTTCACAAACGAACTAATGTGAATATATGGTCTCTTTGGAGTGCCAAGGATATGAATAGAGATTTTTGGGATACAAGCACAAGTAATGCGCCATAGAGAGTGTTGGAAGGAGATATAATACCTCAAAGGTATTTATGATTGTTCGTAAGGCATGTAAGTTTTCCGAAAATTTCCTGAGATTTAGTAGGTTTGCCTATTACTGTGAGGTAGAACCATAAATAGAGCAAGTAGGAGAAGTGAGAGGAATTGTAGTTAGTGCCTTCCCAATGCAAATTGTTGATGGAATGATATAAAAACAAGAGTTGATAGAAATTGCGAGGAATGCAAGATAAAAGTTGAGTTTCTTAGTAGTAGATTGGATGTAGAAAGCGGTTGAGTGGTCTGATGAGAGGAAGTATTGGTCTTTTAAAATGCGTGTAGAATTTTGCAAGTAGAACGAGGTAGGAATTTATTCGTGTTGCCGCTAAGAGAGGGTGCAAGGAGGACGTAGTTGAAACTGCTAAGGATGTTGTATGAACGCTTTGGGCTTACGGTTATGCATTTGGCTTCGCCAAAGCACTAGCGGTTTTCATGGAGTCAATGAACCGAGTGTGCATGAACGTATATAAACAAGTTGTCATCGGGAGCATCGACGACATCTTGATCTACTGAAATCTAAGAAGGAGAGTGAGGCGAATTATGTGTTGGTTTTGGAGTGGAGTTATACGTGAGATTTTCAAGTGTGAGTTTTAGTATTAAGTTTACTATGATGAGCAGTTAAAGATGGTGGCATATCATGGAACCAGCAAGGGCGAAGTGAAGAAGGATGAGGAAGCGTTTTGGAGGCTGAAGAGGTGGATTGGATAATGAGCCGATCTTGGCATTACCGGAAGGACTAGATGAATTCACGAAGCATGACGATACGTGGAGCAAGGATATGGATGTGTACAAGAACGACAAAGAAAGGCGATGGCTTATACGTTGCAAGAACTGAAGATTTGGAAGAACTAGATAAGACTTAGTTAGTGGAGCTGGATTGCTATATCTGCCTAGAATGCTAGAGGCATTTGGTGTACGAGACGTAGAGAATGGTCTATACAGATCATGAACGTCTCCAACACATATTTAATCATCTTGATTGAACATTTGGAAAAGGTGATGGGTGGAGTTAAGTGATGAAAGAAAATTGCAAGGCCAAGTACCATCTGGGAAAGGCATGCATGGCTGATGAGACATGGAATAAGAAGAAGGTAGTAAAGCTGAGACAAACATGAACTATGTGGATGACGTATTAGGGTGGTTTGGATGAAGGATGTAGGTTGCACGAGTTGAGCTGTCTAAAGCAGAGAACGCGTCAACATGTATGTTGTGGGGCTTGGACAATCATATGGAGAAAAGGGACGTAGACTATACTTCCTACGTAGATAGGAGTAGCTTAGAAAAGGGCGATGTGAGGACGAAGTTGGTGAAAGTGATACATAATGGAGTGGAGGAATAAGTACGACGGGAGTTGGGTGATAGTCGATAGACTGACTAATTCATCACATATTTCAAGAGGAATGAGGAGTCACATAGTTGAGAAGTTGGAAGGATTGCGTACAGATACGATGGAATAAGAGGTTCTGTGTAAAAGTTAACCTAATAGGTATGGAGTGCCTTATGAAGAATTATGGCAAGGGAAGAAACGATAGGAAAGCAAGGATGAGGTGGTGGTTATGACGTGTTTCATGTGATTATTATGGGAAGCTTTTGGTTATGCAATCCTGCATACACCATTGGATGTGATTAAGGTTGGGAGAACTTCCGAATGTTGGAAAATCCGTAGAGGATAGAATCCGTTAGGTCTGGTGATAGGAATTGTAGTAGAAACTGCTGGAGTTGATTCATAGGAGATGAGGTGGGTCACCGTTACAGTGGGATGAAGTTAGAAGCGGCCAACGTATTGGACCGGAGGTGGATCGGAAAACTATGGAGGTGGTAGCAGTGCTTAAGTAGAGGTTGAAAATAGCAAAGAACCAACAAGAGAGCTAGGCGGACAAGAGGCGTAAGCCGTTGAGATTTGAGATAAAGTTATGCTAAAGGTTTCACCATGGAAAGGGGTGATGCGGTTTGGAAAGAAAAGGGAAGTTAGCACCTAGAATTGTGGGTCTATTTGAAATCCTTGAAAGGATTGGGCTAGTGGCGTATGATTACCGGAGGAATTGAGTAGTGTGCATGACGTATTTCATGTATCAAACTTGAGGAAATGCTTAGCAAGAACTGACGTGCAAGTACCGTTAGATGATATTAGTATGGATACGAGTCTTCGTTTATCGAAGAGCCGATAGAGATTTTGGGTCGTGAAGCTAGGACGCTGGATAAAGGGTAATATACCGTAGTTATGGGTAGATGGAATTTGGAACGTGGACTAGAGTTCACGTGGGAACGGGAAGGATTTATGAGGAGCAAGTACCCTCAGCTAATTGAATATGACGATCCTAAAGAGTAAATCTCGGGACGAGATTTCTATTAGGAGGGAGTGATGTGACAATCGTGGTTTTGAGGTTCGTCACTTGGTCCTATTTTTAGGTTATTTGTGTGTGGCTATTTGATTTGTGTGTTTGCATGTTTATTTTGCGTGAACGAGGTTGGTGTGGTTATCGTTTATGGGTATAGAGTACTCATAAGTAAATCGAGGAACGGTTATTTCATGTTCATGAGCTCACAATTAGTGACTATGAAATGAAATGGTGATATTTTGGTGGTTACGTATACGTATAAGTATTATAGTTAGTTGTATATTTATAGGATTTACGGTTTAGCATTTAGAGGTCTCGGATGAGGTAATTAGTCGTATGAATATTTTTCGGGATGGTTTTAAGTCATTTAGGACTTAGTTATAAAGTTTATTTCAAAATTTAAGATTTTTTATAAAACTGTATATTTTACGTCTTTTACGGTAACGCGTAAATTTGACTAGTTTTACGGTTTTGAGGTTTTGGAGGTTTTAGGAGTTGTAATAAATTAAGGTAAATTAAGGTAATATTAGTAGTGTAATATTAAACAATAAAAAGAAAAAAATAAAAATATGCATAAAGGGGGTCGGTTTAGGCCTACTAAAACAAAGAGAAAAAAAGAAAAAGGAAAGTGGGCGATGGGTTGGACTAGGATTCACCCATACCCTATATAATGTTTTATTCTAAATAAAAAGTCATTATTTTTCTCCTGGAGTTCTATAGCCGACGGTTCACAGAGGGTTTTTAGGGTTTCAGTATTTTTTTCATCTTCCATAAATCTTAAGGTAAAACCTTCATAATCCTTTTTTAATTTAATTGTTTTTAATGTTTATATAATCATCTTATGATGGATTTAAGTTAGGGTTTAAATAAAAATCTATATTTTAATGATTTCATAATGATTAGATGGTTTAGGGCTTGTAATTGGTGGGGTTATGAGTAATTAATTAGGTTAATTTAATTAAACCCGTTTTTAAAAATTGGGCAGAATTTAGGGTCAATTGTTTTGATCATATAGGGAGTTCTACAAACTCTTATTTTGCGATCCAAGTATCCCTGGAAAGTTAATTGAAGTGGCTTTCCAATGCAAGAAACGAGAACTAAATTGGAGGTGGGGGAGTGGGTCAAAAACAGGTTACAACAGTCGGAGGTCAAAACACTTTTGAAATCATCCTGTTTTCTTTTTATGTTTTAAGATGGTTAGGGTACTTAGGAGTACACTTGGACCTTGAAACGAACATGAGAGGTAGTTTATATGTTATATAAGATATCTGGAGGAGGGCTAATCAATTGGGATAGTGAAAGACCCTCTGGTCATAACAAACATTTTGTATGTTTAAAATCAGTAAAATCTGGATAGACAAAAGTATATATATATATATATATATATATATATATATATATATATATATATATATATATATATATATATATATATATATATATATATATATATATATATATATATATATATATATATATATATATATATATATATATATATATATATATATATATATATATATATATATATATATATATATATCGGGGCCTTAATAGTAGCTTTAAGGTTGGGGCAAATGGGCGGTGTTAGCTAACATATGTAAGGGCATAGGGTTTCCTTTACAGAGATCATGGGTATGTTTAAGTGGGCGTTTGGCTTATAGTTTGGAGACCTAAACCGGGACTGTTTTGGGTAAAATGTTAACGGGACGGGTTATGAAGGAAAATGAGTTAAGGGATTTATAGAGGGGTGTAATGAGATGCTTAGAACATATAAATGAGGTATTTATATAGGAGGTGGTTAGATGTCCATCATAGGTTGATGAGCCATCTTAGTGTTTGGTTCATGTTTTGATTATGTGTTTTTGGTTTGTTAGATTTTGCTAGTGCGCGGACTTTTGGAGAAGCTCAATCAGGTGAGTTTCATAGTCCCATATCTACTAATGATTTTGACTTCTAGATGGGATGGAAGAGACACTGTTTTGTTATTTATAAATTATGCTGTGAATGTTTTGCGTTGGTGATGGACTTGTGTGTGCATACTTATGTGATTAACTGCTAGTTGATTCTTGATTGTTTATGTTTTGACTTGGTACCAAGGGGATGTTGACAAGGCGGGGCCATGGGATTTGGTTCATAGGTGTTTGGATGCCTATGGGAGTATGGTGTTTGGTATGGCTGGGAGCCTTAGTTTTGGTTTGATTAGTTAAATCTTGAATGTTAGTTGTTAATGCATGTTAGTATCACATTGTCCATATGTTTTTAACTTTTGGTTGTTACTCACATCTTATGGTTTTGTTTTGGCGTTGGAGTCTAAACCTATGACTCTCACCAACTTTATGTTGACGTGTTTTAGTGTCTCTTTCAGGTGATACTATGGTAAAGTGTGAGAACATAAGTGACTAGGATTTGGAGAGCGTAGGAATGCATTTAGAAAGAGATCCCCGTTCCTTCTTAGTTTCTTTTGATTATTACATAAGTGATACTGTTGGCACATATATGTTTGTTTTTGTTATGTTATTTGTTTGTCTTGGGTAAGAGGTAGGACTGTTACCTACTTACCTAGACTCCTGCATTGTTGAGATATTGTCATGACTTTTGTGTCACCATTTTATGACATTTCTTATTTCATATAGTTATCTCTATAGACACGCCATGTTGTGATGATATCCATACGTCGCGCCCCATATTCCGCCATGGTGGGGTGTGACAAAGACTGAAGAGTAGCTATTCAACAGGCAAACGGTATGTGGTAAAGACTTTCTCAAATCCATTGATAGCTGTAATAGCTTGCTCAAAGTTATAGGGTTTTCAACTCACCCATGCAATTATTGTAGAGAGTTGTCTAGTCCAAGAGTGTACAGCTCTTGGTAAAGACTTTACTCAAATCCATTGATGGCTGTGATGGTTTGCCAAAAATCATTAGGGTATTTCAGCTCACCATTGATTCACGTTCTAAGAACTGGACTAGGCACTGGTCTCCCAGGGTGATGACATGATTCCACCAAAAGGCTAGCTAGCCTAAGAGCGAGCTGCTACTTGGTAAAGGCTTATCAAATCTGCTCATGTTCCAATGCAACTCAAATTCTTTGGGGTTCTTCTGGCTTCTTTTGGTGTTATCAAGTGAGAGTTGTTGCTCTAGCTTATATTCCAATCCTCAAGCGTTCTGGTGCAAGAACTATCTGGAAAATTTAACTCAACAGAGTCACCAATGGTAATAACAGGTGTTAGGACTATTATAATAGACATTCATTTCTAGTATTGTAATAGGAGGTATGTAGTTCCTCCTGGTTATAGTAGTAGAAGGAGTAGTTACTCCTGGTAGGAGTAATAAGTTACTACTGGTTTGTCAGAAAATCAAACCATGTTATTAGTAGTAGTTTGTTAGGATATGCATGAGATATCTTAGGAAAGGATGTGCATATCATAGGTTACACGTTTTGGTGTAAATGTAGTTAGGGTTTCCTTGTAGTATAAAAGGAACCCACGACTGAAGGGTTAGATACACTTTTCACCATTTCATTTCTTATTAGCAATATTAGAAATCCTTAAAAAGGATCATGTTATTCATATAATAGTTGTTTCTTCTTGTTACTTGTGTTTATCTTCCATAAAAGCACTTGTTCTCTCTTAGAGTCTCTCTATGGATAACTTGTGATTACAAAAGTTATCTACCATCCTTAACAAGCTGAAAGATCTATCTCTAAAGGACCCAACAACATGCCAAAGATCTAAATCTTTTGATTTCACATAAGTCTCAAATCTATTTTTCCAATAAATAAAACTATCGTTTTAAAAAAGATGTGGTCTTTGCATAGCTTGCCCTTCTAAGTACTTATTGGAATCCATCGATCGATTCAAGTTTTAAAATAAATATATTTCAAAAGCATGAGCACCTGCTCTGATACCTATTTTAGAAACTAGAATTCGGGGGGGGGGGGGGGGGGGGGGGGGGGTCGAATAGTTTTACTAGTTAAATGATCCAAAGATCGGTTTTCAAAAATCCTTTTCAAAAAATAGATTCAAGTGAGTTATGTGGAATCTTCTTAAGCACAATATGAACAAGCGATAGTGTATCTAAACTAATAATCACAAGTATATGCAATAATAAATAATGAATGGAAAGAGATAAGGAAAGGAAAGATCCAACCGAACACCGAGGATTTATAGTAGTTCGGAAACGAAGCTCACTCTTCGTTCCTACTCTACTCCTCGAGTACTCATTATTCGAGAGTTCGCTAATCAACAAGCTCCTTGAGGTGAAGAAACCTTACACGTCATTTAACCAATTTTCGACTCTAAACTAAAAGTCGAGACCTAATATTAGCTAGGACTAATCTACACCAATATACTTTGAGGCTTAAGCATTAACCACAATACATACACAACTTCCAAATTTACAATGCAATTTAGATCTTCAAAATGACACAAGAATGAAATAAAGTTTTGATCTTGAATGAATATTGAACTTGACACAACACTTCAAGGATGAAAGTGTTCTTCTCTTTGCAGTGAGAGGATGAGATGGGAGGAGAAAGATTCACTTCTAAACAAGTATAATCAACAAAATAAGCAAGGATTTGCGTGATTAAAGAAGGTGTATTGAATCTGATAATTTATGTGCAAGAGAGGTGAAATGAAAATCTGAAAATGATCCACTATTTATAAGAGAAATGCCCAACAACTATATCTGATCGCGGCTCATTAAATAGGCATGCGGCTCATTATCAATAATAAACCGCAAACACCTACATTGAGCCGCAAGCTCTAGAGTCTGCTCTTTTTTGTTCTTTAGTAGGAGAATACCATCTGGTGAAGATTTTATCCAAAGTGGATATTTTTTTTTATCATTTGCAATATGCCAAATTCAAATTTCTAAATTTCTATTTTAATAGAATATTTTTTTAAAAATAAAGTTTATTAAAAACATTTGTCACTTTTAAATAAAAGTGAGTTTTAAAACAAATATAAATTTTTGATCACTTAGTTAGGTTAATAACTTGTTTAATCATACCTTATGTGATCATGGATGAAATGAAAAATATTTGAACTTAAGAATTCGATTTTCGTTGTTTTCGTAAATGTCTTTTTTTATATATTATCGTAATCAAAATAAAGCGAGACCGAATATGCAAGTAACCTTTTTAATTATCATTGCATTAACAGTTTTTATAGTGTCGATAAAAGATTCAATCAGCTCGAAATAAAGAATCAATAGTCTGATTCTGAAAAATTTGTCGAGCATGATTGATGTGCGTTTGCATTAATATATTGAGCAAAACAGGCATGCAAAATAGTAAGGAAATTGACATGCACTTTTCGATTATTGTCCTAATCAATGCTTGTTTTTGTTGAGACTGTGGCATGGTCAGAGCCGTATTAGTTTGAGAAGGGTCACTCGACCCACTCAATATTTAATTGGATGAAAGACTACGATTCTTTATTCAAAATTTGGACTGGTTCCATTAAAATACTACTATCATGACTAAAGACCCCGTTAATTAACCCCATTTGTATGTTACGATGCCTTATCAAGGTCCTCCAAGACATTTACGTGTCTTAAGAAATGAAAAGTAAAAGAAGTTTCAATAAAATTTTGGAAAACATAAATGAAAGTAAAAAGTAAAAGAAGTGGTCAAATTTTTTTCTGACTCCGCCCTGATTTTACCTCTATAAAATTTTCATGAGACAATCTGGTGGAGTTCAAGATAGAGTTTCTGTTCATTTGTTTCTTTATTAAATATTTGACGTAAAACTTTGAAATATATGTTGAAAATATCTGGATTACCTAAGTCAAGAGTTAAACATTTGATAATCACATGGATATCTCAAGAATGTGACTATATATACATACGCACACACTTACTATTTTTTTTGAGAGAGAGAGAGATGGAAGAAGGCGGAGAGATAAGGCGCGAGGGCGGAAAATGGAGAAACTATACTGAGGAGATAAAGAAGGTGATGGCACTGGCTGGACCGATGGTGGTAGTGGCCGTGCTACAATATATGGTGCAAATGGTGACGATAGTCATGGTTGGGCATCTTGATCAACTATCTCTAGCTAGTGTTGCCATTGCCACATCCCTTACCAATGTCACTGGTTTCAGCCTTCTCGTAAGTTTCTTCTTCTTCTCCAAAACATTTTTTTTTAATTGTATTCAATTCGTTTTCTTCATCAATCCAAAACTAATAGTAACAGGCAGTATACATGTTGGTGAAACGTATCAATATCAATCGTCAAAGTTAAATCGTTAAGCTACTAGTTGCTGTAAACAAATAGATATACTTCAATGAAAATGATGGTGTAGTCTTCAAACGTTCATTTTCCTTATGACATGTTTGATCCATGAATATATGACATGTTTATCCTCAGTTAATTTCTGAGGATTAATATTACAAACTTTTAGAGGCTCGATCATCAACTGGAACCTATTTGATCATTTATAGTTGAAGATGTTGCATTTTTATTGAGTAAAATTAAGGTTTTAAATACTGTTTTAGTTCAATCCTTTTTTGTTAACGTTACTATAATAACTGCATTACTTATTTAATTAGAATATTGCAATCAAATGGTCGTGAATGCACGATTAGGTAGAAGTGATCTTATAAAAAAACATAAAACATTCAAATGGAATAAAAAAAGAATTGGCAACAAAATACGAGTATTTAAAAACTACTCTTCATACATAAAAGGTTAAGAATTTGGTACTTATCGATTAAGAACTCGATAAAAACAAATTATTAAGTATTAGTGTAAAAACAAGAGAAGGCAAATTGTCAATAAAATACTAAGCTGTGGTAGGGCAATATAACTTTGAGCTATCAATTTTTTTCCTCGATTTACAATAAAACAAAATAATATTTTGCAATGTAAGGTATTTTATATTTTTGTAAAAGGTAATTGTTTTAACCGAGATAATTTGCCCAAGAAAAAAAAAAGGTTTTAACCATGATAACTATTTTACAAAACAATTTGAATGACTCATTAAATTTGCTAAGCACTTAAAATTTGAACATGACCGATAACACATTCTCGAAAAGAACACACGAATACTTTAAACTTAAATTGAACAGAAGTCTAAACCATTTCTATCCATGATTTCAGCTTTATTGCTGGAAACAACATATATCTCTAACAAACTTGATGTACACTAAAAAAACAAAATAACAAAGATAAGGAATTGGATCTCTTGATTCAACAAGAATTTCAGAAACAATTCTTCTAATAATCGTTGATTATCAAGAATGCCCGAAAATTAGGATAAAACACGGCAACACAACGGCCAGTGGTTTAACTTTTATTAAACTGATAACTGTCTTGCTAGGGTTACAGCAGATTCATTAAATAATGACTGCAAACAAAGAAAAACCCTAAAAATCCAACGGGCTGGACCGTAGCCCAAAGACAAAGTCCAACTGAAAGTGGAAAAAACATAAATATGTAAAAAACTGATAGTAAAAAGGAATTTTGGGCCTTGGAAAATCCGCAACCAGCTAAAAGGTGGTTACAACGCCGTCCGCCGCCTTTTTACGCACGTTTGACAGGTCACGGGCTGAAAACGGACTTAGGATGCAAAAGTTATGCCCGTTTTACTAAATCCTTCTTCGTCACGCGATCTCGGGCCTCCAAAAATAAGTCAGTCCGTTCTTCAATACTTGGGCCTCCATCAAAACTTCTTATGGTACAATACATGTCACTATCCAAGTCTCTTTATTATGGTTGTAACAACCTTACATTTTGTTTAAGCAAATCTACATGAGCCTTTTGGGCTTGATAAACGAGCTTTTAATCCTAAGAGATTCGGATGTGTGTTTGGAGGTCCCTCCTGCGTAGCATAGCTGAAAATAAGAGAGAACGTCCTTAGCTCCCTTTGTGTTTTTAGTCTAAAACAACCTCAAGAGGAACATGTGCCGAGTGACAGAGTTAAGTGTTCGAGTCTCGGAATGTGCCTACCCTAGTTAGCATTTCACTGGCCAAAATAGTTGCCGAAAGTAAGGACATGTATCAACGAACCCGTCTCGGCCAACCGAGATGTGTGAGATAACAACACGATTTTGTGTTTTAAGAAAAAAACTTCAATAATAATCTGCCACCAACCAAAAGAGTTTACAAATGCCTAAATAGAAATCCTAAAAGATAAACATGCAGAAACAAATCATAAGAAAAGGGATAATCACAAAACCTGAAGAATGGAAACAAACTGTTAGGAGTAGAGGATGATAATCAGTAGAAGAAAGTTCAGCAAGAAACAACAAATATCAGCAACAAACTACATATAACAGCAAGATGAAACGGGGTGTTCGGGACAAAACAAAACGGCTACTTTTTGAATTATCAGAAGTTACTTAACTAGCAAAAAGACCAAAATGCCCTTTAGACCAAAATTACATAAATACCCTTAGAACTAAAAGTCACAGTTCTAGCAATCTCCACATTGACTTTAGTTCCTAAGTGAGACCATACTTCCAATTATCGATATTAAGCAAATCCAAACAGTGGCAAAATTGGCTCAAAGGAACCGGTTTAGTAAACACATCCGTAGGATTGTCCTTGGTGCCAATCTTCTTCACTTTGATTCTTCTTTCAGAATGAATAAAGTGATAACGAACATCAATGTGTTTAGTCCGGTCGTGGTGTACTTGGTCTTTAGCCAAACAAATAGCACTCATGCTATCACAAAACACGGTTGCTTGATCTTGTGGGAAACCAAGATCTTCAATCAAACCTTTTAAACAAATTCATTCCTTTGCTGCTTGGGTTAACGCCATGTACTCGGCTTCGGTAGTAGATAAAGCCACTGATGGTTTCAATGTAGCTTTCCAACACACAACCGAATTCCCGATAGTGAAAACATAACCTGTCAAGGATCTTCTAGCATCAAGATCCGCAGCATAATCCGAATCTGAGTATCCGACAACCAAATATTCACGTTCACCATCGTAAATAAGGCCAACATCAGATGTCCCTTTCAAATAAAGAAAAATGCGTTTCACCGCATTCCAATGCTCTTTACCGGGATGAACCATATATCGTGACACAACACTCATCGCGTGAGCTATATCCGGCCTAGTGCAAACCATATCATACATCAAACTCCCAACATCACTAGCATAGGGTATTCGCGACATATATTCCATCTCTGCTTCACTTTGAGGTGCACAAGCAGTAGATAAACGAAAATTGGCCGAGGAAGGAGTATTTACCGATTTTGCCGAACTCATGCCAAAACGAGAAATAATCTTATCGATGTAACTTTTCTATGATAAGAAAATCTTACCATGTTTTCGGTCTCAAATTATTTCCATGCGCAAAATCTTTCGAGCTACTCCCAAGTCTTTCATATCAAATTCTGTGTTGAGAAGAGTCTTTAACTTCTCAACCTCCTTCATATCTTTATTCGCTACGAGCATGTCATCAACATACAAGAGCAAGTAGATAAGTGATCCCGATGGTGCCTTTTTATGATAGACACAACAATCATAAGCACTTCTACTAAAATCATGCTTTACCATAAAGCTATCAAATATCTTGTACCACTGTCTCGGCGACTGTTTCAAACAATAGAGTGATTTTTGGAGCTTACAAACGTAGTCTTCTTTTCCTTGAACAACGAAGCCTTCGGGTTGGCTCATATAAATTTCTTCCTCGAGGTCACCGTGAAGAAATGTTGTCTTTACATCTAATTGTTCCAACTCCAAATCGTGATGTGCTACTAGGATAGTAACACACGAATAGATGTATGACGTACCACTGGGGAGAAAATCTCGTTGTAGTCGATTCCCTCCTTTTGGTTATATCCCTTCGCCACCAAACGTGCCTTGGATGTGATGTTTGAGCTTGGTAAACCAATTTTATTCTTGAAAACCCACTTACAATCAAGACCTTTTCTTCCTTTAAGAAGTTTCACCAATTCCCATGTATTGTTCTTATGAAGAGATTCCATCTCTTCACTCATAGCCGCACTCTACATATCAGATTCTTTAGAAGTAATAGCTTCCCGATAAGTAGCCGGTTCAAGGGCTTGCACCTCTTCCGCTACTTACAATGCATATGCGACATAGTCCTCAAAATCAAAACGAGTAGAAGCTTTTGCATCCATGCGAGGTCTATCACGGGCTATAGACCTATCTTGTCCGCGTTCCACGTGCGGCGCATTAGGTGGATCATTTGTTGTAGTAACATCGTGGTACATATCTCCTGGAACAACGTGCTCCACCTGTTTCAGAACATCTTCCACCTTTTCAGAAACACCATCTTGAAGCTTCGATTCAACCGTATATTGTTTTGTGTGAAACAAATAATCCTCATCAAACGTCACATCTCGACTATGAATGAATCTTTTTCGGATGGTGACCAAAGTTGATAGCCTTTAACCCCATCACCGTAGCCCATGAAAATTCCTTTACTGCCTCTCGGATCCAACTTTCCGTCACTCACATGATAATACGCTGGGCGTCAAAAAACACGAAGCTTCGAATAGTATGCGGGCTTTCTAGAGCAAACTTCAATCGGAGTCTTACAATCAATAGCGGTGGCAGGGGACCTATTGACTAGATAGCAAGTTGAGTTGAGTGCTTCAGCCAAAAAACTTCTATCTAATCCGACATTCAACAGTAAGCATCGCGTTCTTTTTAACAGCGTCTGGTTCATTCGTTCAGTTATCCCGTTTTGTTGAGGAGTGTAACAAACCGTATAATGCCTAGCAATTCCTTTATCTCGACAAAAGTCTTCAAACTCTCTCGAACAAAATTCCAAACCATTATCAATGCGAAGACGCTTAATCTTCCTTCCGGTTTGGTTTTCAATCAAAATCTTCCAATGCTCAAATTTCTCAAACGCCTGACTCTTGTGCTTCATCATAAATACTACGTCATTCTTGAGAAATCGTCAATGATTGAGAGAAAATACCGCGCACCACCGAGAGAATGTACTCGAGAAGGCCCCCAACAATCAGCATGAAGATAATCGAGAGTACCCTTTGTTTGATGAATTTCTTTCGAAAAACTTACCCGCTTTTGTTTTCCCATAACACAATGCTCACAAAATCCCAAGTTAGAAACCTTGTGGTTGTCAAGTAGTCCCCGCTTGCTCAATATGACCATGCCTTTCTCACTCATGTGACCAAGACGCATATGCCATAACCTCGTCAAATCTGAATTACTTTTCTCTAAACACGAGACGGAAGCAGAACCTGTGATGGTTTCACCTTGTAAAGTGTAAAGAGAAGAAGTACCTTTGGTTGCTTTTATAACCACCAAAGCTCCTTCCGAAACACGAAGTACACCATTCTCACTAGTATATTTAAAACCTTTCGAGTTGAACACACCTAGCGAGATCAAATTTTTCTTAAGATCTGGAACATGACGAACATCAGTGAGCGTTCTAACAACTCCATCATGCATCCTAATCTGAATTGTTCCGATGCCAACAACTTTGCATGTTGAATCATTGCTCATAAAGACATTCCCGCCATCAAACTCTTCATATGTCACAAACCAATCCCGATTGGGACTCATATGAAAAGAACAAGCAGAATCCATGATCCAAGCAAGTGGTGTACCTTTATTGTCAACAACCGACAATACGACATCGTGTTCCGAACCCGATTCATCTTTAGCAACCGTGGCAACCTGGCCTTTCTCCTTAAGCTTCGGACAATTGAACTTCCAATGGCCTTCCTCATGGCAATAATGAGAAGTATCTCGAGGATTCAACCCTCAAGGTCTTGACTTCGATATACTATTATATCTACCTTTTCCTTTGCCTCTTTGTGTTTGATGCCTACCTCTATCCTGATGACCCGTAACTGTTAAGCCAACAGGCTGAGATGCCAAAGTTCCCGATGCTTGGTGACGAAGTTCTCGGGAATGAAAACTGGACCAAACATATTCCAATGTAATAGTTTCTTTACCAACAACAAAGGAATTCACAAAGTTCTCGTATGAGGGAGGTAACGAAACAAGAATAAGAGCAGCATCTTCATCATCAATCTTGACATCAAGATTTTTCAAATCCATCAAGATTGAGTTTAATGTATCAAGATGGTCTTTTAAAGCTGAGCCCTCTTTCATTCTGAGTGAAAACAAACGCTGCTTCAATTATAATTTATTAGTCAATGACTTGGTCATATAAAGCTTTTCTAGCTTCTTCCACACACCGACAGCCGTTTCCTCATCAGTAACCTCGTAAAGAACCTCCTCCGATAAAGATAGAAAAATAGTAGAATGCGCCTTTTCCTCTAGTGTATTGTATTTAGCCTCGGTCATATCAACCGGTTTAGGTCCGGCTAGAGGTGCCCAAATACCTTGTTGTTTCAATAAGGCTCGAACTTTAACTCGCCACAAACTGAAATTACTTTTGCCATTGAACTTGTCAATAACACTAACTGATGATGATGATGGTTAAGAGGACATGATTATTCAAATGGGATTTTCTAATGGTTTTTTTTTAAATTTTGGTGTGTAACTAAAGACTCCCGTAAAACAAATTTTCACAAACTAATTATCCTAATTCCACAACAGGCCCCTTCAATTAAACAAACAAGAGCAACAAATGATTGAACAAAAGAAAATCCCAAAATCACAAACCTGATATCTTTGTAATCGAATTAGCAAGCCACCAAAAGGGACGAATCCAAACCAATTCAAATGATTCAATAACCCAAAACAAAAAGCTTGCTCCAAATTGATCAACCAAAGCTCTGATACCAATTACCAATTTGTTAGGACTAGAGGAGGATAATCAGTGGCAGAAAGTTCAGCAAGAAACAACAAATATCAGCAACAAACTAACACATATAAAAGCAAGATCAAACGGGGTGTTTGGGGCAAAACAGAACCGCTACATTTTGTATTATCAGAAATTACTTAACTAGCAAAAAGACCAAAATACCCTTTAGACCAAAATTATATAAATGTCCTTAGAACTAAAAGTCACAGTTCTAACACAAACAGAAACTAAAACTCTTTATTTTTGGTTGGACTGGGATTTATCATGTGGTCTGTTCTAGCTACTTTCAACACAGAGCCCGTCTAGATCCGTATCATCCTCCCCCTTTAAAAAATGACTCGTCCCCGAGTCAACACCGATCTCGTCTCCATCGGTATAAGGTGATAAATCAACCACGTTAAAAGTAGCCGAGACACCATAATGACCTGGAAAGTCAATCTTGTATGCATTATCATTAATCCGATGTAGAACACAAAACTGACCATCAGCGCGAGGTTGTAACTTGCCAAAACGCCGTTGTGGAAAACGTTCACGCCGTAGGAAAACCCACACCAGATATTGCAGGTTTGTGTTTAGTAATCTGTTCGTGTACTTGCTCGTGAAGCGACTTGATTTGTGCTGCCCGGTCATCCCCCTCGGCACTAAATGTGTCAACCCTAGGTAATGGTGCGAGATCAGGTGGAGTAAATGGGTTACGACCATAAACTACGAGGAAAGGGCTGCGTCCCGTGGAACTATGATTGTACCTATTATAGGCAAATTCGGCTTGCGGAAGGGCAAGATCCCATTGCTTTTTATAGTCACCCACGAGACAACGAAGAAGATTACCTAAACTACGGTTAGTGACTTCCGTCTGGCCATCCGTTTGGGGGTGATGTGAAGAACTAAACTGCAGCTTTGCCCCCAAACGTTTCCAAAGTGTACGCCAAAAATGGCTAAAAAACTTCACATCCCTATTCGAAGTGATCGTTTTAGGAATTCCATGCAATTTTACGATCTCAACAAAATACAACCGGGCGACCTACGAAGCATTATACGTCTTCGAGCATGGAACAAAATGAGCCATTTTGGATAATCGGTCGACAACAACCATAATGGAGTCTTTTTCGCGTTGTGTAAGTAGTAAGCCTAGGACAAAATCAAGGCTCACATCTTCCCACAGACCAGTTAGCGTTGGTAGTTGCATGTACAATCCTTGGTTGTTGTGGTGAGTCTTGGCAATATGGCAGACGCGACACCAGTTCAAAACTTTCATCACATCGCGGACGAGTTTGGGCCAAAAAAATCAGTCGCTAACTAATGAGACTGTTTTGGAACGGCCAAAATGTCCCGCCAAAGCACCTTGGTGACACTCAACAATAATAGCTTCCCTGAATGAGGATAATGGAACACAAAAGCGACGTCCCTTAAAAAAACCAACCTATCACGTCAAACATAGTCGCGAAACCGGACAACGTCACATTTTCCCATATGTCTTTGAAATCCGGGTCATCAACATACAAGTGTTGGAGTGGTTCAAATCCAGATACCTGAATGGTGGTCGATGCCATGAGCGTTGGTCGCCGACTAAGCTCGTCGGCTACAGTGTTTGCGTGTCCTGCTTTGTGACGGATGACAAAACATAAGTCTTGTAGTGCTTCAACCTATTTTGCGCCCCTTGGGGCTTGACCTTGTATATATTTTAATGCTTGATGATCTGAATATACAAACTCGTTTGGTAGCAAGTAATGTCTCCAGTACTCGAGGCTTCGAACAATAACATAAAATTCTTTGTCGTAGGTGCTGTAGCTTCGGCGTGTGTCATTGAATTTTTCACTAAAGAAGGCGATTGGATGATTTAGTTGACTTAAAACGCCACCGATCCCTAGCCCCAAAGCCACACATTGCACCTCAAACACGTGTTCAAAGTTTGGCAAAGCGAGGACAGGAGCTTCAGTCACCGTTTCTTTGAGCCGTTCGAAGACGGCCTGAGATGCAGCAGACCACACAAACTTACTACTTTTAAGACAGTCTGTAATAGCAGCCACCAGCGTACCAAAATTCTGAATAAAACACCGATAGAAAGATGCAAGGCCATGAAAGCTTCTGATGTCGTGTAAAGACGATGGGGGAGGCCATGTTGTTATAGCTTCGACTACTCTGTGATCCATGCGGATGCCGTTTCCAGATACCACGTAGCCCAATAAAAGTACTTCATGTGACAAAAAGTGACATTTTGTTTTGTTGGCATATAACATTTGATCCCTTAAAACTGTAAAAACCTGTCAAAGATGCTGTAAATGTAGCTCCAAAGTTTTGCTAAAAACCAAGATGTCATCAAAATAACCCACTACACACCGTCCAATAAATGGTTTGAAAACATGGTTCTTTAGGCGCATGAAAGTACTTGTAGCGTTTGATAAGCTGAAAGGCATCACCATCCATTTGTAAAGCCCATCGCGCGTCTTGAAGGCTATTTTCCACTCATCCCCGGTCCGCATACGAATTTGGTTATAGCCGCTTAATACAAGGTTTTAACCAAGTATGAAAGTTCGTTTTTTCATTCTTTTCGAATTGATTACCATTTGAAAGTGCGACTCAGTCGTTCTTGGTGGAAAATAAAATGGAGGTGGTTATCTATTTTAAACTAATAGTAAAATGAAAGTGTCGTTGAGTAAAAAAATAAAAGCTTTAAAAATTAAATTAAAATTGACGAGTTAGAAATAAATGATTAAAAACTTATAGTGAATTTAAAACTTAAAACTTTGTAAAAATAAACTAAGACAAAACTCGTTTAAAAATAATACTAAGTAAAAATGCGGGAAAAGTAAGATTTAAAAATAGAAAATAAACAATAATAATAAAAAGGGAAATAAAGTCAAAGAAAGGTCAGATCGTAGTCACGGTCGCAACCAACGATCGTACTCTGGATCGTACCCTAGATCGCAGTCAAGCGATCGTACTCTTGGATCGTACTCCACCACGATCGCAACAAGTGGATCGCAGTGGAAGATCGTGACCAAGTGATCGCACCCACAATAAAAACCTTGGATCGTAGTGAACGATCGGACTCCAGATCGTAGCCACAGATCGCAACCAGGATCGTAACAAGTCGATCGTAGCTTAGATCGTGGTGAGTGATCTTAGTCTTGATCGCAGTAATGGATCGCAAGTAGAAACCCTAGGGTTTATGCGATCACACTTACTCGATTGGAACAAGCAGAAACCCTTAAGAAAGTTACGATGGAATCCAATAAGCAAATAAACCGAAAATGAATAAGCACAAATAAGCAAGACGAATAAGCACTTATCCAAATCTTAGCCAAATGAACACAAGCATAAATTTAAAAACTTTTGAGACACAAAATATGCAAACTTTATAAAACAAACTTTAAAAACACTAAACTTTTAAGAAAACTTAAACGACAATAAGCTAGATACTAAATAAGCCAAAAAGCATAACAAGCTTTAAGCTTAATCGTATAAAAACTTATATAGGAGTAAAAAGATAAACTTTTTAATCACATAAACATCAAAATTAAACAAGGTGCATTAAAATTTCGAATCAAAGATAAATCGAAATCAAGAAAGGTAGAAGAAGATTAAAGATGAAAAGCTTAAACTTGAACTTGTAGATTAATGATTCCAAAATACAAGATTAAACTAAGCTTAAACATGAAAGAAAGAAAATATGAAGTTCCAGTGAGAGAAAGTTAAACACTTTCTCTCTCTAAAAATAAAACTAAAGAAAGAAAAATAAACTAGCTAACAATTAATTAACACCCTCCTAATGTGTCATTAGGAGGGTATATATAGGAGGTGGGGAGTGCATATGTTGCTTCCTTCTTTCTTTCTTCTCGTCTCGTCTCGACTTGATTCAAATTCTTTGTCTTCTCGACGTCGTCTCAGGATTTGACGATATAAATTGAACTTGTCTTATAATTTTCTTCTATAATTAGACTTGAGTTCTTCGACTTCATTAAACTTCCGTCTTTAAACTTTTTCTTCGATAATTCTTTAGAATAGGCCTTGGACTTCCGTTCTTTATGCACTCTTGATCTTTTGACTTCGTCTTTTTTCTTTTTCTTCGATAAAAGCCCGTGATAGCCCATGTTTTCTTCCTTTTTCATATTTTAATCCTGAAACATAATAAAAACACAAACCACGCATAATTCTGACTTTTACGACATAAAATACACGTTTTGGTCTTGTTATTATTGGAAATAAGTGGTAAAAGGATAAGTGTTTTCACACTTATTAAATCCCCTACACTTGACCATTGCAATGCCCTCATGCAATATATTAATTTTAAAGCACAGTTTACATTTTTCATCATAAATAACACACCTTGGCCTTTATTAAATAGAAAACTAAAAAAATATGTACAAAACAAGTAAAGAAATCAAAGACTTACATTGGGGTTTTGGTTGTCATGAATGTTTATCATCCTCAAGTTTCACGTTCCTCATACCAAGCTTAAAAACGAGATCATTGTTATTATAAGTTATCAAACTAACACGAATTCATGTGGCCCAATTATTCAGTTAGACTCCCTTATTCCTAGGTGTATCTCTTATATTTTAATATTGTCTTGAATGATCACGAGGATGCATTGTTTGACTTATTTTGATAGTTATTTAGGCTGAAAATAAAGTGGGACGATTTAATCAATAGTTAGCTAAAGGACAAAATCTTTTAAAACTGCTTCTCGGGACCTCTTAAAGTTCATATCTTGGCATAACTCGCTTCACGATTTGAGACTTTTCTCGGACCGATATTTGGCAGCGACTTCATACTTCGAATCTTGAGAGACGTTCTTTAAATTATGGTCTTCTCTTCATATTAGGAATTTCTTCACTTCAACTTTTTGAGAGATTCTTCATATTTGGACCACTACTTCTTCATTTTTCTCCAATCTTTATTTTGGACTTTGATATACAACGATCCGCCTCTTTTTAGGACTTGGATCTATTTATCCTCATACCTTGCTAGGGTCTTTTCGGATAGACTTCTCCATGATCTTTAGGGGAGTATTTGCTTTTCGTCGTATGTCTCGATCCTTCATATTGATTTTTATTCTTCACATCACTTTTGGATCTTTAGCAACAAAATGTAGCCCTCATGCCTTTTTAGGGCCTTTTCGGACTCGCCAATCTTCGCATCCCGCTTCAATAAGTTATGCTTTGGCTATGAACTCTAATTAATACCGAGCAACTTTTAAACGATCTTGGGCTAGAAGCTAAGTAACTTTTCAAATCGTACAACCTTACTTATTGCAATTAAATTTATTAGCAAGCAATGGGAGAAAAAGCTTATAATCAACTCACATAAATTCATGAAAGAATACCAAACTTATAATTGACTCTATCATCTCTCGTTCTCCACAATTTAAAATCTCAAGGAATGAGACTCGTGGATGCTTAGCTAATTAAATCAAAGTTTTGGGTTTTCAAGTCATCTATAGGATCTTGCAACTTCTTAGACTTTTTCAAGTTTAGAATTCGTATTTTAAAGATCCCTTAATAAACGACTATCTAGGATCAATTATAGGAACTTGCGAAAAGTTCTTGTTCTTAGCCCGTGAGAGTTAAGACTTTCGCGTTTTAAAGTTCCCTATATAAAAGCCTAGCAAAACTTGACTTAAACACGTTAAGGATACTAGCTAGAGTAAACTTAGATAAGTAAACTCGGGTTGAGTCAAAAGATTCACAACTTTGAAAAATATAAAACCACTTTATTCAAAATTTATTCTAGCAAAGAAAGTAAATAACGATAGCAAAGGGAAATACTACTATACAACTAGGCCAAAATAGATTAAAATTTTTGAAAAATGTCGAAAAATCAAATTTTCCGGTTAAAATGAGGGAAAATTCATGGAAAAGACCACTTACTTCGATAGAAGTCCCCCTACACTTGATGTAAACGTTGTCCTCAATGTTTAAGCATGTGGGAGTAAACTCCCCTACACTTAGGACATTTTTCACTTTTTTAAATCTTGCTAAGGAAAGGACAACTAAAGTGGTTTCAATGTGAACATATAAGATATGAAATATTGAATCACGACAGTTTAGGATAGAACCAGGAAGACGGGTACACGGGATCACGGTTCGTCAAATGTCATCAAAAGTGCTCTTTGAAGCTTTAGTCCCTGCACATCATAAGAAACAAGACAACAAACATATACGGGGCTCCACCTACACTTATTATGAAAACGGATAAAGGGTAGATAAACGGGTTGCCTCCCGAGAAGCGCTTGTTTTTGTTAACCGAGTCACGAGCCTGACTCGACCCAGAACAAATTCAAGGGAAACGTGGTGAGGGATGAAATCATCTAATGAGAGATGTCCTCACCCAAGTACAGCTTCACTCGCTGGCCATTCACTTTAAAATTAGGCTCATTTGGCTGAGAAAGCTCAATGGTGCTGTAAGGTAAAATTTTGGCGACGGTGAATGGACCAGACCAACGGCTCTTCAGCTTGCCGGAGAAGATCTTCATCCGAGAGTTAAAGTGTAAAACTTGATCGCCAACGTGAAACTCTCGGTTTCAGCTTGCCGGAGAAGATCTTCATCCGAGAGTTAAAGTGTAAAACTTGATCGCCAACGTGAAACTCTCGGTTCTTAATTCTAGCATCATGAATGATCTTGGTCTTCTCCTTGTAGATCAATGAATTCTCATAAGATTCATTCCTCAGTTCATTTAGCTCATTGAGTTGAATCTTCTAAAGATCACCGGCTTTGTTGATGTCAAAATTGGCCCATATCAAGGCCCAGTACACCTTATGTTCCAGCTCAATAGGGAGGTGGCATGCCTTCCCGTACACAAGACGATAAGGAGTGCAACCTATCGGCGTCTTATATGCGGTACGGAAAGCCCACAAAGCATCGTCTAACTTATCGGCCCACGTGGCACGGAGCTCTCCCACAGTACGCTCAAGAATTCGCTTCAATCCACGGTTAGAAATATCGGCTTGCCCATTTGTTTGGGGATGATAAGCGATGGAAAGACGGTGATTGACGCCATACTTAGCCATGACTCGAGCAAATTGATCATTGCAAAAATAAGTACCGCGGTCACTGATGATAGCACGAGGAACACCGAATCGAGCAAAAAGCTGCTTCAAAAAGTTCACAACCACCCTCGCATCGATCGTAGGGAGAGCTTTTGCTTCAACCCATTTAGATACGTAGTCAACGGCTACGAGGATGTACTTTTTCCCTTTAGATGATGGAAATGGCCCCATAAAGTCGATGCCCCATATATCAAAGATTTCAAATTCTTGTATGAAATTTTGAGGCATCTCATCTTTATGTGTGATCTTGCCTTGGCGTTGGCAAGCATCACAATTTTTAACCATCTCGTGAGCGTCACGATAAATGGTGGGCCAATAGAATCCTGAGTCAAACACTTTCTTCGCGGTGTAGTTGGGACCAAAATGACCACCGGTGGGTCCTTTATGGCAAGCTTCGAGAATGTCTAAAGCTGCGTGTCCATCAACACACCGACGAATAATCAAATCAGCACATTGTTTGAAGAGATAAGGGTCATCCCAAAAGTAAGTCTTAACATCTTTAAAGAACTTCTTCTTTTGTTGGGATGTTAACCCTTCGATGAGAATATCACCCGCTAAGTAGTTTGCAATGTCCGCAAACCACGAGTGTCATCAAGATTGGAATTGATAGATATTAAGGCCTCAAGGGGAAAAGATTCGTTGATCTCTTGATTCGGATGATCCCCTTGATAAGGATCCTCAAGTATACTTAGATGATCCGTGGCCAGGTTTTCGGCTCCCTTCTTGTCACGAATTTCGATTTTAAATTCTTGAAGGAGTAAAACCCAACGAAGAAGTCTTGGCTTCGAATCTTGCTTTGTTAACAAGTATTTCAACGCGGAATGGTCGGTATAGACAATGGTGGTGGAAAGGACAATATAGGGGCGAAATTTTTCAAAAGCATACACTACAGCTAAAAGCTCTTTTTCGGTAGTGGTATAATGCAATTGAGCCCCCGTCATTGTTTTGCTAGCATAATGGATTGGTTGGAAGTGTTTGTTCACTCTTTGGCCCAAAACCGCTCCAATGGCAAAGTCGCTAGAATCGTACATCAATTCAAAAGGTAGCTCCCAATTAGAGGTAACCAAGACTGGTGCCTTAGTTAGCTTGTCCTTAAGAAGATTGAAGGAGTCAATACACTCTTTAGAAACGATAAAAGGAGTATCTTTTTCTAAGAGGTTGGTCATCGGGCGAGCAATTTTAGAAAAATCTTGAATGAATCGACGATAGAAGCCCGCATGACCAAGGAAACTTCTCACACCCTTCACGGTTGAAGGTGGAGGCAATTAAGCAATAACATCGACTTTAGCACGGTCGACTTCAAGACCGGCTTTGGAGAATTTATGTCCAAGAACAATGCATTCTTTTACCATGAAATGACATTTTTCCCAATTAAGAACGAGACGAGTGTCTTCACACCGTTTGAGCATACGTTCTAAATTGGCAAGGCAAGTAGAGAAAGAGTCACCATAAACTGAGAAATCATCCATGAAAACTTCCATAGTTTCTTCAACCATGTCATGGAAGATAGCCATCCTACACCTTTGGAAAGTCCCAGGAGCATTGCATATGCCGAAAGGCATTCTTTTGTAAGCAAATGTTCCATAAGGACAAGTGAATGTGGTTTTCTCTTGGTCTTTGTGATCGATGGGAATTTAAAAATACCCAGAAAAACCGTCTAAGAAGCAATAATAATCATTACCCGCTAAACGCTCGAGCATTTGATCCATGAAAGGGAGAGGAAAATGATCCTTGTGGGTGGCGTCATTGAGCTTGCGATAGTCTATGCAAACTCGCCAACCCGTGACAAGTCGAGTAGGAATCAACTCGTTGTTTTCATTGGGAACAACGGTTATTCCGCCTTTCTTAGGCACACAACGGACGAGACTAACCCATGGCGAATCCGAAATAGGGTGAATCATTCCGGCATCTAAAAGTTTGATAACTTATTTCTTGATGACGTCATGAATTCTAGGATTTACCCTTCTTTGGCTTTGGATTGCGGGTTTAAAGTCATCTTCCATGAGAATTTTATGAGTACAAAAGTTCGGATCAATTCCGCAGATATCGGAAATTTTCCAAGCAATTGCTTTCTTATGATTCTTCAGCATATCAATAAGTCGAGATTTTTCTTCTTCTTTTAAGTCCTTTGCGATGATGACGGGTAACTTCTTATTGTCTTCAAGGAACACGTATTCGAGATGAGACGGTAGATCCTTAAGCTCTAAATCCGGAGGATTTTCGATGGAAGGCATAGTCAAATTCGGATCATCGATAGAGATTTCCTTAGGAGATGGTGGAGAAATATGGTCCTCATTGAGAAGTTTCTCAATGGTACGAATGTCTTCATCCCAATTGGAGGGAGAATCGTCATATTGTAAGTCCACATCCCCCAAAGTTGCTTCAAATTCTTTCAAAAGGAAATCACTTTCTCCAAATGGAGTTACTGATGGAGCAATAGAGGCAACGGTCTCAACAATGGGTAGAGAAGAAGAACCACTTTTACAAGCGTCTTTAAAATGCTCTTCACAAGTCTCATCAAGAACGTCAATGAAATTAACGCTCTCGTTTTTAGAAGGTTGCTTAGAAAGTATACCCATGTTGAAGATGATTTTATCGTCACCAACTTCATGATTAATTCGCCCGCGACTACATCAATGAGAGTATGACCGGTCCTCAAGAATGGACGTCCAACGATTAATGGAACACGGGGGTCCATCTCGTAGTCGACGACAACAAAATCCGCCGGAAAGGTGAATTTGTCGACCCCGCCGAAAACATCTTCGGCTATTCCCACTGGATAAGCAACCGTTCGGTTAGCTAATTCCAAAGTCGTTCGTGTGGGGACTAGCTCGGGTAGAGATAATTGTTTCCAAACACTTAATGGCATTAAGTTTATACTAGCACCTAGATCGGCTAGGGCCATACAATTCTCTACCCCGGGGAAGTTGCAAGGAATAAGAAAGCGACCCGGATCACCAAGTTTGGTGGGTAATTTCATTAAGAGCACTACGGAGCGATTTTCATTAAGTTGGGTCTGAGCGATATCAAGAAGCTTTTATTTGTCACTGAGAAGATCTTTAAACATTTTAGCATATTTTGGCATGTGAGCGAGAGCCTCAGCAAAGGAGATGTTGAAATTCAGTTGTTTAAACATTTTGAGAAAGTTAGAAACCTGAATATCATCCTTATTCTTCAACTTCTCGTTCCTCAACCTTGAGGGATAAGGTATATTGGGTTGAGATGAAGGCTTTGGAATAGAATTATCACTCACATCCTTGGGTGGTGGAGGGGTGGATGTAGAAGGTGGAGGAATTGGTGAAATAGAAGGTGGAGGAATTGGAGAAGGGGACTCGTTTTCCTTTGTCACAATCACCTGTGTAGGTGTAGGAAGCTCGGGTTCCTTTAAACCTTTTCCACTTCGAGTGGTGATTGATTTCATCTCCCCTCTTGGATTAGCAACGGTGTTACTCGGAAGAGAACCCGAACCAGAGGCTTGATTACTTTGGAAGAAACTAGCCATCATATCCCTTAAGTCATTCGTTTGACTGGTCAAAGAGTTTCGCATATCGGCACGAAGATCATTCCATTGTTTCGCCATATCTCCTTTCAAGTTGATGATTTGCCGCTGAATATTCTGCACTATCGCATCATTAGTCCTCATGTAAGTGTCAACCTCTTGATTAAATACGGTAGATTGGGTGGGAGGAAGAGCATGGTAGGCAGGTGGTTGATAAGCGGGTGGTTGGTGAACTTGATTGTTTCCTTGAGGTGGATATGGGTTTCTTTGGGTTTGATATTGATTTGAAGCTCGTGGTTGGTTTTGATTGTTGCGATTGAGGTTGGTTTGGTTTTGAGGTAGAAAACCGGGTAGTGAAAGGAAGTTGTTTGAACGATAACTGAGCAAATTGCGGTCACCTTGAGGACGTGCTTGATAGCCTCCAGTAGAAAAGTTACCGTTTGCGGCATACACATTTCCGGATTGTCATGAGTCGAAGGACAATCGGTGTATGAATGAGATCCCCCGCATATTTTACATGACTGACTCATAGCATGAACTTGCGCATTGATGCTTTTGGTATTGTTAGCGGTTTGTAGAGCAAGTGTTTCAACAATCGAAGTAAACTCATCAATTCTCTTGTCGGTGTCACTAGTACTAGCACTAGCCACATTATTCCGAACACTCTTAGTTTGCACTCTTGACTTATTCTCAATAATGTCCCATGCGGCATTAGAAGACTTAACCAAAATGCTACCCCCCGGGGCACTATTTAGTGAATCTTGGTCATTCATGCTTAAACCATTGTAAAGAGTATTAATTTGATGTACTTTTATGAAACCATGTTGTGGACACTTTCTTAAAAGTTCCTTAAAACGATCCCAAGATTCACTAAATGTCTCACCGTACTTTTGTTCAAAGTTAATGATTTCATTCCGCAAAGCGGTAGTACGTGAGGGTGGGAAAAAGTAGTTGATGAATTTGGTCTCTAAATCCGACCACGTAAGAATACTTTGTGGCGGTTCCTTATCAAGCCAATGGCGGGCTTGTCCCTCTAAGGAGAAAGGAAAAAGTTGCAAGCAAATCACCTCTTGTGATACCCCATTATACTTAAACGTATTAGTGAGTTGAAGAAACCTTTTTATATGGTCATGAGGATCATCAAGTGTACGCCCCAAGAATGGTTGAGCAGAGACCATTTGAATGAAGCCGGATTTGAGTTCGAAGTTGTTGGCTCCAATCTCGGGTATGACAATAGCATCGGTGTTGCCCTCACTTGCGATTGCAAAAGCTCGATCATTGGTCGATTGTCCATGGTGACAATAGGTGGAGTTTCAACTTCGGCTTGAATTGCTTTCTTCTTACGAGCACGGGTACGCATGCACACCTACAAAAAGAAAAAAAAGATAGACAAGAAATATTTTTGGTTTTTTATGTTTTTCTATTTATTTGAATTTTTTTGAATTTTTAATTTTTATGGATTTTTGAAAATTTTTAACCAAGAAAAATAACGTTAAAAAATGAACGGATCCCAAAATCCAACGCGTCTCTCACTAAAAACCGTTAATCTTAACGAAAAGAGCCGGCAACGGCGCCATTTAATACAAGGTTTTAACCAAGTATGAAAGTTCATTTTTCAAGTCTTTTCGAATTGATTACCAATTGAAAGTGCGACTCAGTCGTTCTTGGTGGAAAATAAAATCGAGGTGGTTATCTGTTTTAAACTAATAGTAAAATGAAAGTGTCGTTGAGTAAAAAAATAAAAGCTTTAAAAATTAAATTAAAAATGACGAGTTAGAAATAAATGATTAAAAACTTATAGTGAATTTAAAACTTAAAACTTTGTAAAAATAAACTAAGACAAAACTCGTTTAAAAATAATACTAAGTAAAAATGCGGGAAAAGTAAGATTTGAAAATAGAAAATAAACAATAATAATAAAAAGGGAAATAAAATCAAAGAAAGGTCAGATCGCAGTCACGATCGTACTCTGGATCGTACCCTGGATCACAGTTAAGCGATCGTACTCTTGGATCGTACTCCACCACGATCGCAACAAGTGGATCGCAGTGGACGATCGTGACCAAGTGATCGCATCCACAATCGAAGCCTTGGATCGTAGTGAACGATCGGACTCCAGATCGTAGCCACAGATTGCAACCACGATCGTAACAAGTCGATCGTAGCTTAGATCGTGGTGAGTGATCTTAGTCTTGATCGCAGTAATGGATCACAAGTAGAAACCCTAGGGTTTATGCGATCACACTTACTCGATCGGAACAAGAAGAAACCCTTAAGAAAGTTACGATGGAATCCAATAAGCAAATAAACCAAAAATGAATAAGCACAAATAAGCAAGATGAATAAGCACTTATCTAAATCTTTAAGCTTATATAAGAGTAAAAAGAAAGCTTATATAGCCAAAAAGCATAACAAGCTTTAAGCTTAATCGTATAAAAACTTATATAGGAGTAAAAAGATAAACTTTTTAATCACATAAACATCAAAATTAAACAAGGTGCATTAAAATTTTGAATCAAAGATAAATCGAAATCAAGAAAGGTAGAAGAAGATTAAAGATGAAAAGCTTAAACTTGAACTTGTAGATTAATGATTCCAAAATATAAGATTAAAACTAAAGCTTAAACATGAAAGAAAGAAAAGATGAAGTTCTAGTGAGAGAAAGTTAAACACTTTCTCTCTCCAAAAATAAAACTAAAGAAAGAAAAATAAACTAGCTAACAATTAACTAACACCCTCCTAATGTGTCATTAGGAGGGTATATATAGGAGGTGGGGAGTGGATGTGTTGCTTCCTTCTTTCTTTCTTCTCGTCTCGACTTGATTTAAATTCTTTGTCTTTTTCGACGTCGTCTCGGGATTTGACGATATAAATTGAACTTGTCTTATAATTTTCTTCTATAATTAGACTTGAGTTCTTCGACTTTATTAAACTTCCGTCTTTAGACTTTTTCTTCGATAATTCTTCAGAATAGGCCTTGGACTTCCGTTCTTTATGCACTCTTGATATTTTGACTTCGTATTTTGTCTTTTTCTTCGATAAAAGCCCGTGATAGCCCATGTTTTCTTCCTTTTTCATATTTTTATCCCGAAACACAATAAAAACACAAACCACGCATAATTCCGACTTTTACGACATAAAATACACGTTTTGGTCTTGTTATTATTGGAAATAAGTGGTAAAAGGATAAGTGTTTTCACACTTATTAAATCCCCTACACTTGACCATTGCAATGCCCTCATGCAATGTATTAATTTTAAAGCACAGTTTATGTTTCTCATCATAAATAACCTAGCTTGGCCTTTATTAAATAGGAAACTAAAAAAATATGTACAAAACAAGTAAAGAAATCAAAGACTTACATTGGGGTTTTGGCTGTCATGAATGTACAAAACAAGTAAAGAAATCAAGTTTCACGTTCCCCATACCAAGCTTAAAAACGAGATCATTGTTATTGTAAGTTAGCAAACTATCACGAATTCATGTGGCCCAATTATTCACTTAGACTCCCTTATTCCTAGGTGTATCTCTTATATTTTAATATTGTCTTGAATGATCACGAGGATGCATTGTTTAACTTATTTCGATAGTTATTTAGGCTGAAAATAAAGTGGGACGATTTAATCAATAGTTAGCTAAAGGAAAAAATCTTTTAAAACTGCTTCTCGGGACCTCTTAAAGTTCATATCTTGGCATAACTCGCTTCACGATTTGAGACCTTTCTCGGACCGATATTTGGCAGCGACTTCATACTTCGAATCTTGAGAGACGTTGTTGAAGTTATGGTCTTCTCTTCATATTAGGAATTTCTTCACTTGAACTTTTTGAGAGATTCTTCATATTTGGACCACGACTTCTTCATTTTTCTCCAATATTTATTTTGGACTTTGATATACAATGATCCGCCTCCTTTTAGGACTTGGATCTATTTATCCTCATACCTTGCTAGGGTCTTTTCGGATAGACTTCTCCATGATCTTTAGGGGAGTATTTGGTTTTCGTCGTGTGTCTCGATCCTTCATATTGATTTTTGATAAATGATTCTTCACATCACTTTTGGATATTTAGCAACAAAATGTAGCCCTCATGCCTTGTTAGGGCCTTTTCGGACTCGCCAATCTTCGCACCCCGCTTCAATAAATTATGTTTGGCTATCAACTCACATAAATTCATGAAAGAATACCAAACTTATAATTGACTCTATCATCTCTCGTTCTCCACAATTTAAAATCTCAAGGAATGAGACTCGTGGATGCTTAGCCAATTAAATCAAAGTTTTGGGTTTTCAAGTCATCTATAGGATCTTGCAACTTCTTAGACTTTTTCATGTTTAGAATTCGCATTTTAAAGATCCCTTAATAAACGTCTTTCTAGGATCAATTATAGGAACTTGCGAAAAGTTCTTGTTCTTAACCCGTGAGAGGTAAGACTTTCGCGTTTTAAAGTTCCCTATATAAAAGCCTAGCAAAAGTTGACTTAAACACGTTAAGGATACTAGCTAGAGTAAACTTAGATAATTAAACTCGGGTTGAGTCAAAAGATTCACAACTTTGAAAAATATAAAACCACTTTATTCAAATTTATTCTAGCAAAGAAAGTAAATAACGATAGCAAAGGAAAATACTACTATACAACTAGGCCAAAAGAGATTGAAATTTTTTAAAAATGTCGAAAAATCAAATTTTCCAGTTAAAATGAGGGCAAATTCATGGAAATGACCAGTTACTTCGATAGAAGTCCCCCTACACTTGATATAAACGTTGTCCTCAATGTTTAAGCATGTGGGAGTAAACTCCCCTACACTTAGGACATTTTGCACTTTGTTTAAATCTTGCTAAGGAAAGGACAACTAAAGTGATTTCAATGTGAACATATAAGATATGAAATATTGAATCACGACAGTTTAGGATAGAATCAGGAAGACGGGTACACGGGATCACGGTTCGTCAAATGTCATCAAAAGTGCTCTTTGAAGCTTTAGTCCTGCACATCATAAGAAACAAGACAACAAACACATACGGGTTCCCCCAACACTTATTATGAAAACGGATAAAGGGTAGATCAACGGGTTGCCTCCTGAGAAGCGCTTGTTTTTGTTAACTGAGTCACGAGCCTGACTCGACCCATAACTAATTCAAGGGAAACGTGGTGAGGGATGTAATCATCTCATGAGAGATGTCCTCACCCAAGTATAGCTTCAAGCGTTGGCCATTCACTTTAAAATTAGGCCCATTTGGCTGAGAAAGCTCAATGGTGTCGTAAGAGAAAACTTTGGCGACGGTGAATGGACCAGACCAACAGCTCTTCAGCTTGCCGAAGAAGATCTTCAACCGAGAGTTAAAGAGTAAAACTTGATCGCCAACGTGAAACTCTCGGTTCTTAATTCTAGCATCATGCATGATCTTTGTCTTCTCCTTGTAGATCAATGAATTCTCATAAGCTTCATTCCTCAGTTCATTTAGCTCGTTGAGTTGAATCTTCTAAAGATCACCGGCTTTGTTGATGTCAAAATTGGCCCACTTCAAGGCCCAGTACGCCTTATGTTCCAGCTCAATAGGGAGGTGGCATGCCTTCCCGTATACAAGACGATAAGGAGTGCAACCTATCGGCGTCTTTTATGCGGTACGGAAAGCCCACAAAGCATCGTCTAACTTATCGGCCCACGAGGCACGATGCTCCTCCACAGTACGCTCAAGAATTCGCTTCAATCCACGGTTAGAAATCTCGGCTTGCCCATTTGTTTGATTGACGCCATACTTAGCCATGACTCGAGCAAATTGATCATTGCAAAAATTAGTACCGCGGTCACTGATGATAGCACGAGGAACACCGAATCGAGCAAAAAACTGCTTCAAAAAGTTCACAACCACCCTCGCATCGTTCGTAGGGAGAGCTTTTGCTTCAAACCATTTAGATACGTAGTCAACGGCTACGAGGATGTACTTGTTCCCTTTAGATGATGGAAATGGCCCCATAAAGTCGATGCCCCATACATCAAAGATTTCACATTCTTGTATGAAATTTTGAGGCATCTCATCTTTATGTGTGATCTTGCCTTGGCGTTGGCAAGCATCACAATTTTTAACCATCACGTGAGCGTCACGATAAATGGTGGGCCAATGGAATCCCGAGTCAAACACTTTCTTCGCGGTGTAGTTGGGACCAAAATGACCACCGGTGGGTCCTTTATGGCAAGCTTCGAGAATGTCTAAAGCTGCGGGTCCATCAACACACCGACGAATAATCAGATCAACACATTGTTTGAAGAGATAAGGGTCATCCCAAAAGTAGGTCTTAACATCTTTAAAGAACTTCTTCTTTTGTTGGGATGTTAACCCTTCGATGAGAATACCACCCGCTAAGTAGTTTGCAATGTCCGTAAACCACGGGGTGTCATCAAGATTGGAATTGATAGACATTAAGGCCTCAAGGGGAAAAGAGTCGTTGATCTCTTGATTCGGATGATACCCTTGATAAGGATCCTCAAGTCTACTTAGATGATCCGAGACTAGGTTTTCGGCTCCCTTCTTGTCACGAATTTCGATTTTAAATTCTTGAAGGAGTAAAACCCAACGAAGAAGTCTTGGCTTCGAATCTTGCTTTGTTAACAAGTACTTCAAGGCGGAATGGTCGGTACAGACAATGGTGGTGGAAAGGACAAGATAGGGGCGAAATTTTTCAAAAGCATACACTACAGCTAAAAGCTCTTTTTCGGTAGTGGTATAATTCAATTGAGCCCCCGTCATTGTCTTGCTAGCATAATGGATTGGTTGGAAGTGTTTGTTCACTCTTTGGCCCAAAACCGCTCCAATGGAAAAGTCGCTAGCATCGCACATCAATTCAAAAGGTAGCTCCCAATTAGGGGTAACCAAGACCGGAGCCTTAGTTAGCTTGTCCTTAAGAAGATTGAAGGAGTCAATACACTCTTTAGAAAAGATAAAAGGAGTATCTTTTTCTAAGAGGTGGGTCATCGGGCGAGCGTTTTTAGAAAAATCTTGAATGAATCGACGATAGAAGCCTGCATGACCAAGGAAACTTCTCACACCCTTCACGGTTGAAGGTGGAGGCAATTTAGCAATAACATCGACTTTAGCACGGTCGACTTCAAGACCGGATTTGGAGATTTTATGTCCAAGAACAATGCCTTCTTTTACCATGAAATGGCATTTTTCCCAATTAAGAACGAGACGAGTGTCTTCACACCGTTTGAGAATACGTTCTAAATTGGCAAGACAAGTAGAGAAAGAGTCACCATAGACTGAGAAATAATCCATGAATACTTCCATAGTTTCTTCAACCATGTCATGGAAGATAGCCATTATACACCTTTAGAAAGTCCCATGAGCATTGCATAAGCCGAAAGGCATTCTTTTGTAAGCAAATGTTCCATAAGGACAAGTGAATGTGTTTTTCTCTTGGTCTTTGGGATCGATGGGAATTTGAAAATACCCGGAGAAACCGTCAAAGAAGCAATAATAATCATTACCTGCTAAACGCTCGAGCATTTGATCCATGAAAGGGAGAGGAAAATGATCCTTGCGGGTGGCGTCATTGAGCTTGCGATAGTCTATGCAAACTCGCCAACCCGTGACAAGTCGAGTAGGAATCAACTCGTTGTTTTCATTGGGAACAACGGTTATTCCGCCTTTCTTAGGCACACCATGGACGGGACTAACCCATGGCGAATCCGAACTAGGGTAAATCATTCCGGCATCTAGAAGTTTGATAACTTATTTCTTGATGACGTCATGAATTCAAGGATTAACCCTTCTTTGGCTTTGGATTACGAGTTTAAAGTCATCTTCCATGAGAATTTTATGAGTACAAAAGTTCGGATCAATTCCGCGGATATCGAAAATTTTCTAAGCAATTGCTTTCTTATGATTCTTCAGCACATCGATAAGTCGAGATTTTTCTTCTTCTTTCAAGTCCTTTGCGATGATGACGGGTAACTTCTTATTGTCTTCAAGGAACACGTATTCGAGATGAGACGGTAGATCCTTAAGCTCTAAATCCGGAGGATTTTCGATGGAAGGCATAGTCAAATTCGGATCATCGATAAAGATTTCCTTAGGAGATGGTGGAGAAATATGGTCCTCATTGAGAAGTTTCTCAATGGTGCGAATGTCTTCATCCCAATTGGAGGGAGAATCGTCATATTGTAAGTCCACATCCCCCAAAGTTGCTTCAAATTCTTTTAAATGGAAATCACTTTCTCCAAATGGAGTTAGTGATGGAGCAATAGAGGCAACAGTCTCAACAATGGGTAGAGAAGAAGAACCACTTTTAAAAGCGTCTTTAAAATGCTCTTCACAAGTCTCATCAAGAACGTCAATCAAATTAACGCTCTCGTTTTCAGAAGGTTGCTTAGAAAGTTTACCCATGTTGAATACGATTTTATCGTCACCAACTCTCACGATTAATTCACCCGTGGCTACATCAATGAGAGTGCGACCGGTCCTCAAGAATGGACGTCCAACGATTAATGGAACACGGGGGTCCATCTCGTAGTCGACGACACCAAAATCCGCCGGAAAGGTGAATTTGTCGACACCGACGAAGACATCTTCGGCTATTCCCACTGGATAAGCAACCGTTCGGTTAACTAATTCCAAAGTTGTGTGGGGACTAGCTCGGGTAGAAATAATTGCCTTAATGGCATTAAGTTTACACTAGCACCTAGATCGGCTAGGGCCATACAATTCTCTACCCGGGGAAGTTGCAAGGAATAAGAAAGCGACCCGGATCACCAAGTTTGGTGGGTAATTTCCTTAAGATCACTGCGGAGCAATTCTCATTAAGTTGGGTCTGAGCGATATCAAGAAGCTTTTCTTTGTCACTGAGAAGATCTTTAAACATTTTAGCATATTTCGGCATGTGAGCGAGAGCCTCAACAAAGGAGATGTTGAAATTCAGTTGTTTAAACATTTTGAGAAAGTTAGAAACCTGAATATCATCCTTGTTCTTCAACTTCTCGTTCCTCAACCTTGAGGGATACAGTATATTGGGTTGAGATGAAGGCTTTGGAATAGAATTCTCACTCACATCCTTGGGTGGTGGAGGGGTGGAAGTAGAAGGTGGAGGAATTGGTGAAATAGAAGGTGGAGGAATTGGAGAAGGGGACTCGTTTTCCTTTGTCACAATCACCGGTGTAGGTGTTGGAATCTCGGGTTCCTTTAAACCTTTTCCACTTCGAATGGTGATTGCTTTCATCTCCCCTCTTCGATTAGCAACGGTTACTTTTTAAGAAACTAGCCATCATATCCCTTAAGTCATTCGTTTGACTGGTCAAAGAGTTTCACATATCGGCACGAAGATCATTCCATTGTTTCGCCATATCTCCTTTCAAGTTGATGATTTTCCGCTGAAGATTCTGCACTATCTCATCATTAGTCCTCATGTAAGTGTCAACCTCTTGATTAAATACGGTGGGTTGGGTGGGAGGAAGAGCATGGTAGGCAGGTGGTTGATAAGCGGGTGGTTGGTGACAAGAAATATTTTTGGTTTTTTTATGTTTTTCTATTTTTTTCAATTTTTTCAATTTTTTAATTTTTATGGATTTTTGAAAAATTTTAAGCAAGAAAAATAACGTTAAAAAATGAACGGATCCCAAAATACAACGCGTCTCTCACTAAACCGTTAATCTTAACGAACAGAGCCGGCAGCGGCGCCATTTAATACAAGGTTTTAACCAAGTATGAAAGTTCGTTTTTCCACTCTTTTCGAATTAATTACCAATTGAAAGTACGACTCAGTCGTTCTTGGTGGAAAATAAAATGCAGGTGGTTATCTATTTTAAACTAATAATAAAATGAAAGTGTCGTTGAGTAAAAAAATAAAATATTTAAAAATTAAATTAAAAATGACGAGTTAGAAATAAATGATTAAAAACTTATAGTGAATTTAAAACTTAAAACTTTGTTAAAATAAACTAAGACAAAACTCGTTTAAAAATAATACTAAGTAAAAATGCGGGAAAAGTAAGATTTGAAATTAGAAAATAAACAATAATAATAAAAAGGGAAATAAAATCAAAGAATGGTCAGATCGCAGTCACGATCGCAACCAACGATCGTACTCTAGATCGTACCCTGGATCGCAGTCAAGTGATCGTACTCTTGGATCGTACTCCACCACGATCGCAACAAGTGGATCGCAGTGGGCGATCGTGACCAAGTGATCGCACCCACAATCGAAGCCTTGGATCGTAGTGAACGATCGGACTCCAGATCGTAGCCACAGATCGCAACCACGATCTTAACAAGTCGATCGTAGCTTAGATCGTGGCGAGTGATCTTAGTCTTGATCGCAGTAATGGATCGCAAGTAGAAACCCTAGGGTTTATGCAATCACACTTACTCGATCGGAACAAGCAGAAACCCTTAAGAAAGTTACGATGGAATCTAATAAGCAAATAAACCGAAAATGAATAAGCACAAATAAGCAAGACGAATAAGCACTTATCCAAATCTTAGCCAAATGAAAACAAGCATAAATTTTAAAACTTTTGAGACACAAAATATGAAAACTTTATAAAACAAACTTTAAAAACACTAAACTTTTAAGAAAACTTAAAAGACAATAAGCTAGATACTAAATTAGCCAAAAAGCATAACAAGCTTTAAGCTTAATCGTATAAAAACTTATATAGGAGTAAAAAGATAAACTTTTTAATCACATAAACATCAAAATTAAACAAGGTGCATTAAAATTTCGAATCAAAGATAAATCGAAATCAAGAAAGGTAGAAGAAGATTAAAGATGAAAAGCTTAAACTTGAACTTGTAGATTAATGATTCCAAAATACAAGATTAAGCTAAAGCTTAAACATGAAAGAAAGAAAAGATGAAGTTCTAGTGAGAGAAAGTTAAACATTTTCTCTCTCTAAAAATAAAACTAAATAAAGAAAAATAAACTAGCTAACAATTAACTAACACCCTCCTGATGTGTCATTAAGAGGGTATATATAGGAGGTGGGGAGTGCATGTGTTGCTTCCTTCTTTCTTTCTTCTCGTCTCGACTTGATTTAAATTCTTTGTCGTTCTCGACGTCGTCTCGGGATTTGACGATATAAATTGAACTTGTCTTATAATTTTCATCTATAATTAGACTTGAGTTCTTCGACTTCATTAAACTTCCGTCTTTAGACTTTTTCTTCGATAATTCTTCAGAATAGGCCTTGGACTTCCGTTCTTTATGCACTCTTGATCTTTTGACTTCGTCTTTTGTCTTTTTCTTCGATAAAAGCCCGTGATAGCCCATGTTTTCTTCCCTTTTCATATTTTTATCCTTAAACACAATAAAAACACAAACCACGCATAATTCCGACTTTTACGACATAAAATATACGTTTTGGTCTTGTTATTATTGGAAATAAGTGGTAAAAGGATAAGTGTTTTCACACTTATTACCGCTCCTCAAATCGATTTTGGAAAATTGTTGTCTCCGTTTAAGCAATCAAGGAGATCATTAAAACGTCGTATGGGAAAACGATACTTGATGGTAATTTTGTTTACTGCCCGACTATCAATACACATTCGAAAGGTACCATTTGGTTTTGGGACGAGCAATGCGGGTACTGCACAAGGCCTCATACTCTCCGGGATAAGTCCTTTCTCTAGGAGCTTGGTAACTTGACGTTGTAGCTCCGCAAACTCTTTTGGGTTCATTCTGTATGCGGGTTTATTCGGGATACTAACACAGGGAAAAAAATAAATGCAGTGTTGGATATCTCGCATCAATGGTAGCCCCGCAAGAATGTCATTGGGTAAAAGATCAGAGAATGCATCGACAAGTGGAAGCACTTTTGATGGCAGAGCCCCTGGTGTTGTGTTCTCTTCGACAACAACCAAACCGAAAATGGGGATTAGTGTTTTGCGTCCTACAAATTCTCCCTTTGTTACTGGGGCTATCTGTTGTGGTTCATCGCGTGGATAAAGGGGAGCCAAAGTAATATGGACACCGTCTTTTTTGAAGGAGTATGTGTTTCGAAAACCATCGTGTTTTGCGCGCCTATCATAAAGCCATGGACGCTCCAACAGAATGTGGCATGCATCCAATGGAATGACCTCACACCAAATTTCATCCGTATACCTGTTGCCGATTGAAAAATGCACCAAACATTTATGAGTAACTTTAACAAGTTTACCTTTCTTTAACCATGTGAGTTGGTATGGTTTAGGGTGGTCTTGGATGGCTAGATCTAGTTTCTCAACCATGGTCGCGGCGACCATATATTCGCAACTTCCACCATCAATAATAACCATACATACTTTCCCTTTGGTCGTACACTTGGTACAGAAAATGTTGTTGCGTAAACATTTACTATCATCTCCGGGGTCAGCTAAAACGGTGCTAAGCAATCTGCGAGAAATAAGGACCTCTCCCCGATCGGCGTAAATGACTTCCGTAGCCTCCTCTTCCCCCGTGTCATATTTTAGTCCTGTTTCATCCACAAAGGCGAGGAATTGTTTGTTTGGGAAATCTCGTTTAATGTGAGCCAACCATTGACACTTGAAACACCGAAAGAGCATTGGACTTACCTGTTTGTGTATTAGGGATAACTTGTGGATCAGATTTGAATGGGCCGATCCGGGTGTTAGTAGGGCTTGCAGCTGGTGTGCGTGGGTATGATGGGGACTTGGAGAACGTCATACTTTTCTGAGCGAGTTGTCGTTCCACCCGCAAAGCAAGTTGACACACGTCCGAGAAAGAATAGTATTGTTGTAAGGAAACTATGTCTGCAATTTCCCGTCTTAGAATATTCAAGAAGCGTGCAATAATCTGTTCGTCATCTTCTTACGCACCACAATGCATCCGCATGCGTTCAAATTCACTAATGAGTTCTTCAATGGACAAAGAGCCCTAGTTTAGCTTCTGATAATCCAAGTATGCATCTTGTTTGTATGTAACAGGAAGAAACTTAGCTCGTAACAGGCGTTTCAACTTGTCCCATGTGTCTACCTTGTGTTTGATGTCCCGAGCATGCTGAGTCTGCACATGTTCCCACCACAACGAAGCTTATTTTTTAATTTAATTGCAATGAGTTTTAACTTTAGTTTTCTGGAATCTCACGGAGATCAAAGATGCGCTCCACTATTTGTAACCAATCTAGAAAATCTCCTGGTTGCAACCTGCCTTCAAATTCTCGGATCTCTATGCGTAGACCTAAGGAACGAAGCGGGTCTGCTGGTTGTTGTGGCTGCTGTCTCGTCCGTGGTCTGTGTTGGTGATGCTGGGGACGGGCGAAAAGACTGTAATCATCGTCTGTGTCTCCGTGTTCATTCAAAACTGAATTTGGTGGTGTCATTTGTACCCTCGGATCGTACCTATCATAAGAGTTTGTTTCTAATTCACGAACTCGTTGACGGAGGCGTTCGATCTCAGCATCGCGAGGATCACGTTCTTCATAACCGCTGCTTCCGGCGGCGAATCTACGGTCTTGTAACTTGTGATCTCTGCCCGACATCCTGAGATTTCTGGTCTCTGAATACCACTTGATGTGGTTCGTGATTAAAATCAACGAAGAAAATAGTCTCGGCCAACCGAGATACGTAAGATAATAACACGATTCCGTGTTTTAAGAAAAAAAACTTCAATAATAATCTGCCACCAACCAAATGAGTTTACAAATGCCTAAATAGAAATCCTAAAAAAATAAACATGAAGAAACAAATCCTAAGAAAAAAAAGGATAAACACAAAATCTAAAGAATAGAAACAAACAGAAATAAAACTCTTTATTTTTGGTTGGACTGGACTTAATCACGAGGTCCGTTTCTAGCCACTTTCAACACAAAGCCCGTCTGGATCCGTATCACTTATCTTCCTTAATAACCTAACGCGGAAAAATCTCATCGGTTTGTATTCTCTTCGCGTCTAGAAATTTGTCTAAATTATTGCTATTGTATCATATAAGCAATAACTTTAAGCAACTCAAATTTCTTGCAAACCCAAAAAAGTTAGTTACTATGGTTACTTATATTATTGGGAAGGCGGATAACGACATTTTTCGAAAAGATTTATATGAAAAAGAAAAGATATAAAATTAATCAAAGTTATTTTGCATTCTTTCTTTTTACAATACTAAGAGACTAGTTCACACTTTTTATTTGCTTTTAATATAATAATGGAAATTAACTTAAAAAAAAACACGAATGAACTATTCTTGCTAAAATGTCTAAAAGTTGTAAAAACACGAAAGAAATAAAATTGTAAATATGACGAACTAGTGATTTATTAGTGATAAAATAACGAAATATCACATACATATTATATAATAATTATATTTATGAAATATCATTAGTGATATTTCATTCCTTTATCACTAATAATATTTAATTTCTTTATCAATAATAATATTTCACTGCTTTTATAAAAAATGATAACCATTTTTTACTTTAGTCTTTTTGTCATTTTTTTTACAAATTTTAGACATTTTGGTATAAACGATCATTTGACGTTTTTTAATTTTAAATAATAAATGAATTAAATTAATCATTTGGTACGAGTAAAACTAGTAAATCATAAAACGACAAACCATATTTAAGCTTGAATCTTTTGTTAAGATAATGCTTTCGGATTGTTTGAAGATTTGAAAGAATATATAAGTTATTGACTAATTGAGTTATTTTGCAACTTTTATTTATTTATGAGTAAAAGAATTAATCTTGGTCATTTATTATTTAAAATTAAATTTTATGAAAAACACGAAGGAGTTATTTTTGCAAAATGTTAAAAAATTGTAAAAAATCGACGGATAAACTAAATTTGTTAAGTTTCTGAATTGATTTTTATCAATAGTGATAATTCACTAGTGATTAAAACAATGAAATATTACTATTGATAACACAATGAAATATCATTGTGATATTTAATAAAGATAGATATAGTGGAATGTCACAAATGATATTCATTATTTTATCACAAATGATGTTTCATTATTTTTATTACTAATAAAATATCACTATTAATAAAAATTAGTTTGGAAAATTTATAACTTTAATCTCTCCGCGCGATTTTAGAAACTTTTGGACTTTTTGGCAAAAATAATCCCTCCATGTTTTTTTAAATTTTAAGTTAATCTTTATCTTTAAATCAAACTAAAATAGATTGTGAAAATATGTCCTCATATGGTTGTAAGAAAAAATAAGGTTACATTTCAACTTTTTCTATTAAATTAATTTATTTTTGGCAATAATCGATGGTGATGTTTTGAAAACCGGTTTTCTAGTTGACGTGGTCGAGTTACGAAGCCACGATTCAATATACTTTTTTTTTTCTCAAAGTCGACTTTCGATCATTCGACCCGTTTATGGTTCAACTGGGATTAAATTCACTGAGTTTACGCGTATGACTTGCAAAGATGAACAACTTTTAAAGCCTGTAGTTTAATAAAAGCTAATACGCAATACAATTTTTCTGCTAAATGTATAATGACAAATGGATCGTCTACATTATATTGCGATGTACTTAATTTGTTATTCGAGTTGATTGTCAAACATATACTTTACATTTTTTTCTCCGTTCACTTATATTGTATCAAAATATGCTTAACGAATAGTCAGGACTTGTGGGAGGATTAGAGACCCTTTGTGGTCAAGCTTATGGAGCCAAAGAATACAACAAAATTGGAATATACACCTGCAGTGCCATTATCTCATTGCTACTAGTTTGTATTCCAGTCTCAATCTCATGGATTTTCCTAGACAAACTCCTTATTTTAATTGGCCAAGACCCCTTGATCTCGCAAGAAGCCCGTAAATACTCGATCTACCTTATTCCCGCTTTGTTTGGAGGTGCAATCGTTAAGCCCATCATGAGATCACTTCAATCACAGAGCTTGACAATTCCACTGCTTATGAGTTGTACCCTTGTTTTATCTTTCCATGTCCCAGTATGTTGGGCTTTGGTGTTCAAGTTAAAGTTAGGAATTGTTGGTGCTGCAGTGGCATTTAGTTTGTCAAATTGGCTTTATTTGATACTAGTCGTGTTCTATGTTAAGTTCTCACCTCTTGGTAAGAACACCCATGTGACTATCTCCATGGATGCGTTTGGTGGTATCAAAGAGTTCTTCCGGTTTGCTGTCCCCTCAGCCGTAATGATCTGGTAAGCTCTATAATTTCTATAGCTGCAAGAAGTTTGAGTCATCTTACTTCTTTATAGTTTATATATATAAATAAATAATCCTCGAACATCAAACTGGTATAGCTTGATTTTAAAAAACTTGAAGTTATGTAGAGAGTAGTAACACAAGCACCCAACCAACTATAACATGAAATTAACAAAATTTGATCACAAATACGTGAGAGTTCATATCTAACGTTTTTACTTTTAGTTTTAACGGAAATGCGTGTATGTTTTAGTCTGAAGTGGTGGGCACTTGAAGTACTTATCTTGATCTCGGGCTTATTACCAAATCCAGAGCTTGAAACCTCAGTTCTTTCAATATGGTATACTTTCATTACTTCAGTTCTTTATGTCTTACTATCCTTAATTATCAACAATGATCTAATCTACCAAAATGTTTTTTAACCAGCCTAACAATATCCACATTGCACTTCACCATATCATATGGAGTTGGAGCCGCCGCAAGGTAAATTTCCAGCATTATATTTAACCACACCCAATCTACCAGTTTTATTCTTATACAAGAAATCTTATTTAGAAATTTCATTACATAGCACTCGAGTTTCAAACGAATTAGGGGCTGGGAACCCCCAAAGAGCTCGGGTAGCCGTATGCGTGTCAATTTTGCTAGCCATCACGGAAGGCATAATTGTAAGCATGACGGTTTTCAGTTGTCGCCAATTTCTTGGAAAAGTTTACACCAATGACAAGGCAATTGTGAGTTATGTTGCATCAATGGCTCCTTTTATATCCCTCTCAATCATCACAGAAAGCCTACAAGCAGTAATTTCTGGTTGGTGATCCTTTTATTATACATGTTTATTTTTAACTTTAGTAATTATTCTAAAACTATCTTATTATATGCATTAATTAGGAATTGCTAAGGGAAGTGGGTGGCAACGTATAGGAGCTTATGTGAACCTTGGTGCATTTTATCTGTTTGGGATCCCAGCAGCAGTTGTATTAGGTTTCCCATTACATCTGAGAGCTAAAGGATTTTGGATCGGGATTGTAATTGGATCTGTAATTATGTCGATTGGTCTATTGGTCATAACAAGACGCACTGATTGGGGAAAACAAGTATGAGTTTTTGGTCACATTGATTTGTTTTTGTTGTTGTTTTTTGTGTAATAATTTAATTAATATAACTACCTTTTCAGGCAACTAAGGCGAAGGAACGAATGTCAAAAGTAACATCTGTTGACACGGATACAGACGTTAAAGACTGATTAAGTCTGCATGTAATTGCTCGTAAAGAAGTGTAATTCCGATATGTTTTACATGTACTTGAGTTTATAGTGTTTTGCAATAGAATCTCAAGTCGTCAAATGTGAAAGGTGAAATTTGTTATTCCTGAACTCTCACCTTTCAAGTGATGTTATATTTCTCTAAAGATAGTTTCAATAATGATTTTGTCAAAATTTTGTCTTCAACAAATGATGCTCCTAACAATTCAAAATTTCCACCAATTGTCTTTGAGCAAATGTACCATCATTGTTACTATCTTAACAACCTTAGCTTTATGATTTTTGTGAGCTCCTTCTACTTCTACCTCAATCCAAACACGTTTCTGACCAAGTTGTTTGAATTCAATTTGTATATGACCAAGTTGCTTGAAGCTAACATGTTTAGAACCAAACTACTTGATTCTAGCTTGTTTTGAACCTCCATGCCTTTGTGCACCGAAATTCTTTACTTTTGAACCTTGATGCCTCTGTACACCGAAAGTTTACACATTTTCTTCTATAGTATACATATATTTCTTTCTTCTAATACTAGTCATGATAACCTGACAACCTTGGAGCACACTAATTCTACACATCTTCATCTTCACAGTATAACCATCCTTTTCAAGAGTACCTAATAAAACCAAGTTTGTTCTTAACACTACAGTATAATGCTTGAACCATCATGTAATCTATCTTCACCATCGTTTTCGGCCCTAGAAATTGCATGTCATGTTACCAAACTGAAATGGATGACCCACCTAAATTCATTACCGACCCGTACTCGACTACTACCAAGGCTTCTCCAAAGTTCTTGTTACCCTTATCATCAGAAGAATCAAAATCCTAATCATGCTTGCGGATTTAGACAGACCTACTTGACTTCTTGATCGGAGAGTATTTCTTTAGATAACCATCTAAATGACATATGAATCACTTTAATTTACTAGTTGTGGATACAAAAGTTGGATTGGATCTGTTTGACCTGAATTAGGAGTAGTTTGGGTGCTTGAGGCTTCGACTCCTGAAACAAGTGAATTTAATGTGGTCCATGCACAAGGGAAAAATACCGTTAAGCTTATCATAGGATTTCCTCCCACGATTAACCCAGGTGTGAGAGTAAGTAATCGATTTAGGGTTTATAATCGAGTAGCGAGTATTAGTTAGAAAACCATACTTTTAATGGAACCATAGGTGTTAGTACAGTGATGGTCGGGGTAGAGGGCGGTTCTGAGTTCCTAGCGGAAGTAGCTCAAATGTGTTGGATTGAGTTGGATCTTGTACTAATAAGAGATGTAGTTGATGATCACATGCATAAGTAAAGTATTTTGTTAGTCCTTACCGTGGGGGCGGACCTCACGATTAGACTCCAGGGTGAGAGTAATTATTTATGTTGTCAAAAGTACTTGTATGTATTAGGAAGAGTGAGAAAATCATACCCTGTTTGGAGTGTCAGAGTTTACTATTTATGGAGAAAAGTACTAGGCTTCCCCTAGTATTTCGGATAGTGCTCTGAGTGGGCCTTTGTGGTCCAAAAGCCAATTTGTCTTCATTTTCTAATCGTGACCTACGGATCCGCTCCTAAGAACTTATCCATAGGGGTCCCGGATATGCTTTAGGGAAGCGTGTACGGTTTTTTGTTGTGTTGTGGACCCGCTCTCAGGGAGTTGATCCGCTTAGAACGTTGCCACCATAGTGGACTTTTGTGTTCTTCGGCCTGAGCCCAAGGTTTGGTGTATGGTTTTAGGCCCAATGGGCCGTGTCCATGCTATACACCATCAAGTCCCCCCCCAGTTCAGTGGTTCTTGCGTTGTGGAATGGACCGTTGGACTAATACAAATGTCCTTGATGTGCTCGTTCGTTACACACTAGGTTTTAAATTTATAAACAAGAATTACCAAATTTAATTAGGAACACAAATCCGGGCAAGTATACCCTAGTCATGTTGTAATTAGGTTGCTAAGTCAAGGTCGTCCCATGGGACTTGGTTATACTCAAGTGTAATTTGTTTGCAACAATATGGTTGTTATGATTGTCACGATCAAACCACCATGAGAATCGTTTTAAGGCACTAGCACAAAAAGAACATACATGTATGGTCAATGATCACATGGAAATTAGGATGCTTAGTTTGGAAAACACATTATCAAAGGTAATCCTTTCGACCTATAGGACCAATAATAATAGATTAGTGCTTTATAAATCGATAATACATAAGTCTCAATCAAGTGGTCACTCATGATCCTTATGCCTAAACCAGCAACAACAAGAATCCTTTCGACCCATTGACTTGGTGTTATCAATTTGATAAGTTTCATTTACTTGAAAAATGATTAGAACTATATATTCAAAAGACTCCTTTTGATATTAGTCTCAATTAAACCTTTACTCGTTATGTTTATCAAGTCTCTTACACAATCGTACAAAGCACAAGACCAAATCATTTGTCGGTTAACAAATTGAAATCAACCATATTGAGAATCCTTTCGACCTTTAGACTCAACAATGATTAACCAAAGTGACAAACAATAACAAGTTCCAACAACCGAATATGTTATCATCATCATAATCCAAAGCAAACACTAATAGAATCCAAACATCCATTTATCACAAGTTTTCATATGAATAATACAAGTATCAAGACATCACATTATCACAAAACACATGAATCATCATAAACATGAACATAAACATGATTGAATAATAAAGAAGAAGTTACCAAACATTAGATTTCATAGTACCAAACTATACCAGTGATTCTAACCAAAAGAACAACCAAAATACAATGCATCCTACCCATGACCTTTATGAACATCAACCTCATGGTGTGAGTATAGAGTCTTTGGGGTGTTTTGGGAATGAGGATTATTGGAGATTGGATGGTTTATGGAGGTTTGGCTTCTTTCTCTACTTCACCACATCTTATTACATGTACATGGTAACCAATTCCACCCCTCACCACTTGGGTGAGGGGTGATAGAAAGTACCAGGAATGGTGGTGGTGTATCAAGGTAGTGAACAAAGATTAAGATATATATAAAAACACTGCCCCATGGATCTTATTTATAGGTAATTTATACTTGGTCACCAACTACTTTTCTTGGAGCCAAAGGTGTGTTATTAGGGGTTTAATGAAGCTTGGAATATAAAACATGGAGTTATGGCCGGATTGGGGAGCAAAGGAAAGTTAATGGAGTGTTTAAATTTGACTTGGAGAAGTGGTAGGATGAAAGTAGCTGGCCACATTCTCAGATTGTTGGCGGCTCCTTTTTGCTGTTTTGTTGGCAACCTTTTGATTTTGCTGGTGGCTTCTTTTTACTGTTTTGCTGGCCACCATTTGACTTTGCTGGTGGCTCCTTTTTGTGGTGTCCTCTACTATACCATCTTTATCTTTTTCCTTTTTAGTCCTTGTTCTTTCTTTCTTCCTATTTCTTTCTTCCAAACTTTCCAAGACTCTTATTCTTTGTATTATTTATCACGCTTTTGGAGTATTGTGAATTTATTGTGATACGTAATACAATATAGTAATATTTCTTCACAAAAAGCGAAAAACGATAATACGTATGACTAGAGTGCTAATCACACAAATACTTATTATGGATAATATCAAAAACAAAATTGTTCATTCTTAACACAACACGCCTCCCCGACAGCGGCACTAAAAATGATTGTGGTATAATTACACTTGTTTAGGAAAACAAGGTAAAAGCGGTAAGTATTAAACAAATGATTTAGGAAAATCAAGTGCTTATGACCCTTTTCTGAGTTCGTTATCGAGGAGGTTTAATGTGTGTGTTAAACTTGATTATATTTGAGATTAATATTGAGAAAAGAAAGGAGAAAGAAAATGATGACGATTACGACTAAATTAAACTACGACGAAAGCTAAAACGTAAAACGTGAAAACGTGACGAAATTTAAATATTACTCTAAAAAAATTCCTAAAAATGCAATTAGAGTTTACAAATAATCAAAACTTTTTCAAACATTTTATTTAATTAATAATTAATTTTTTAATGCTAATTAAAGCCCTAAAAATTAATGATATTAATAAAAAGCCCAAATAAATATTTTTCAATTTGTAAAACTCCAAAATAACTTAATTAAACTAAAAAGTATTTTTGAAAATTTTAAAACTAATAAAAACTATTTAAAATGATTAAAAATTAAAATTAAATATTAAAATAATATTAAAAATCCAAAATTTATAAAAATTTCTAAAAACTTGTAAACTAATTTATTTTAACTTGATAAAACCAAAAATGAAAGTAAAATGACCTAAATACCCCTATTGAGCCTCCAAATAGGCCAAAAGTGAAAACAATCCAAGCTTAATGGGCTTTTTGGCCCAATAAGCAAAAAGTCAACCAAATAAGCTGAAAAGTCCCAGTCTAGCTTAAAATCGGATTTTAAACAAAAAACTCTAAAGGCCCAAAAGCTGAAAGTGAGCTTATCACAACTTAATAAGCACTCAACTTATTCTTAATGGGCTTTTTGGCCCATTAAGCCATAAGCTGAAATTTCACACACATCCTTCTCGTGTGCTTATACAGCTAGTTCTAAAAAGAATTTTTGAATAAGCTCAATAAATAAGCCTTAAATAAGCCAAAGCTCTCTAAAGAAAACGACAAAATAGTCGTTTTGAGTTCTAGGCTGATTCAAGAGCTGATTCAAGTTGCAAAATGTTTGAAATGACTTAATTAAGCTAAATAATTAACAAGATTTTCAATAAGCATACTAAATAAGCTGGAATAAGGAATAAGCACTTTTGGAAAAAGACAAAGTAGTTTGTTTTCTAGTAAAAAGCTAAAACCAAAAGCTGTAAACCTCAAAACTGACTTATAAGCTGAAAATAATAAGATCTATCACAAAAGGAAAGTTGTTGCACAATTAAATAAGCTAGAAATGCTTATCAATAAGTTGTTGACCAAATTGCACTATCAGTGGCAAGCAGCAGTGGGAAAGGATTTCCCACTGCTTGATATGAGAAACTTGTTTTAAGCCTGTTTAATGAGTATTTTTCGACAAAATTGGCACCTCTACAACCAGTGAGTTATAGGGAGTCAAGAACAAGCAAGAAAACACAAATCCACTCAGCCAATTGATACAGTTTAAGCAAACAGTGCACAGATATGGAAATAAGCTATAATTGATGAATAAGCAGAGTTTAAACAAGTTTAAGCCAAAGATATTCCACCAAAAGCATACAACATCAATATCCAACTTAGTTAAGCCTAATTAAGCAGGTTTCAAGCAATTGTTCAAAGATTAGATCTAGTTTACACCCTATGTGATTAAACTGATGAAGCAGTGAACACCAAAATGACCTTTGCTGATGCACTTGACCAAAACTCGAATTTCAAATGCTTAAAACAAGTTATCAAGTTGCACAAAATCAGGTTTATCACTTGTTACCCTTTGTTTCACATGAAATCTATGTGATGACCACTTTTCACTTCACAGAAAACTCAAATCTACCTTTTTTAAGCTATTTGTTTAATCTAGGTGTTTTAAACCACAAAGCATGCATATTTCAGCTTAAACACATAATATCAGTTGAAACAAACACAAGATTATCTTAAACACTTACTCAATTAATGACAAGGACCACACAACATGCAATCCCAAACACCCCTTTCAAATTGAAATCAGATTTTTAACAAAGTGAAAATGTTTTTAAAACCAAGTGAACCTTAAACCAGTACTATAACAACACCATTATGAACTAAGAACAAGTTATCAAGTAACAAACATCATCATACATTAGTCAATTCCAATTTCACTTAGCACAAATTTGTGAAAGTCTTAAAAAAGGAAAGAGATGCAAACCTCAGGGATGTACCACCCACACCCCCGAATATTAAAGCTTATGTTCTAGCTAAAAAAGAACAAGCTTCCACTAAACATGCTAAGATTGAACAAAGTTAAGCAACACAGATTATATAAAGAAAATTAAAAAGATCTTGGTGATTTTGAGTAAACCCCACAAGTTTTACAGCCCAAATATATGAACCCACTACACCTTGATTTGTTCAATCAGGGTGTTATGGTCATGCATATATCCAAACATTAAAGCAATGGGTCTTATCTTCCTCAACCAAAAACCTTAGGCAATTTTTCGACCAAACTTCCACTTTTTCAGAAACTTTAAACTTCAACGAAACTTGAGACAAACTTTGAAACGAATTTAAAAGACAAGTAAAGACAGCAATTACAATAAAAAGAACTTGGAATTTTCTTGTCAACAAACAATACTTAATATCTCATTCATAGAAACAAGATTTACAATGCTGTGACCACACTTAGAGAAACCAAGAACAAGAGTAAATGAATGAAGACCTATGCCTTATATAGGCTTACAAAGTTTCTAGAAAACTAAAAAGGAACTAAAAACCCTAATGCTAAAGTCCCAAAATTTCCCTTGGCGAATTTGAATATATCTTGAGCCCATGTGAAGTCTTTGGCGTTTTGTTGATGATGCCAGGGTGTAAAGATGATCATGGCCGTCCAATGTGAGCTTAGGAATGAAGCTAAGTTGTGGGTCGTTGATTTACTGGCATTGGTTTGTCTTCTTGCTGGTTCGTGGGTCAGGGGAGGGTTCATGTGACACTTTGGGTGAGGTGGCAACAAAATAGTGGGTGGGGTTTTGTTTAGTTGATGGTGAATTATAAATCTGGAGTCAATTACAAGTTTTCCCCTTGGTTTGATTGAGGTGAGTGATTAGGGTTCTTTTTATAAATAGTTAAGGGTTTAATCCATTTTTGGGGGTGGATTAGGTGTTTGGAGGGAAAAGATTTAATATATTAAACGGTTTAAAAATGGTTAAGTGGGGTTTGACGTGGCGAGATGGTGGAAGCTGATTGGTGGAGATAGATAGTGGGGTGAGGTGGCAGCAAGGGATTGGTCTAGGTAAGTTATGTGGTCGGCCAGGTTTAACCCCTCTTTTCCCATATTGTTTTCAAATGAAGTTTCTACTAGCCTAAACCCAAATCCTTTGTTAGACAAGTTTTCAATTTCACACTTTGGCCACAAATACTTTTGCAAAGTACATCAAAGGGTATTTCTTGTAATTTCTTGAAACTTGAAGGGCTTTAAAGGACTATTCTTGAAACTTTAAGGTCTTCACTTGTATGATTGACTTTATGGAGGACTAAAAGTGACAAGTCTTCAATTTTGAGGGACCAATCTTGCCAATTCTTTAAAGTTGAGGGTTCTTTTTGTAACTTTGACAAACTTTAGGGACCAAACTTGTAATTATTAATATACAAAGGTATAAAGTTTCAATTCTTCAATAATGAAGGACCATTCTTGTATATCTTCAATTCTTCAAGGACTTTTCTTGGAAAATCAACTCTAGGGTCCGGTTCATTGTGCGGCTTCTTTTCCCGTGTTCGTTTTTGATTGATTCTTGTGATCTTTTGTCATTTTCTCGATATCCGTACCTAAAATACACATTGAGAAAACACAAGCATATATATGGCACTGTTTATGATAGTCTTACCATTTTAAGCCCGTTTTGGACGATGAGACTATGTATAAAAGCAGTCTCATCATTCCCCCATACTAAACCATTACCGTGCCCTCACGCAATGATAGAATTAAGTATCGTAGCACCTCCAAAATTCATTTTTATCGAATTTTATTGAAACTTAAACTTACTACACTACTACTACTTGCTACTACTTGCGTTTTAGACATAATGTATGATTTTCATCGCAAAATGGGACGTTTAGGTTCATAGAACAAGAACACGTGAATGCTTCGTTAGAAATAATTTCGTCGTCCTCGATTTTCACCTAATTCCATGTTAAGCGTGTAACGAGATCATTGTCATTATAAGTTAGTAATGCTAACACTACTCATATGCCATAATCACGTACTTAAACTCCCTTAATCCTAAGTGGTATCTCGTATATTTTATTTTTGTCTTGAATGATCATAAAGATACATTTTTAACTTATGGGATGATAGAGATTAAGGTCCAAAAATAGAGTCATAACGGTGTAACCAAGAACATCGAATTAGTAACCTCCCCTAATAGACAACGATGTCAAAGATTAAGTCAACAAGAAGGATCGATAAACACGGTTTTATAACAGTTTTGAACATGAGACTTATTACCAAGACTTTTATACGCCCCCCTAATGGATGGGCCTTATTATCATAGGTTTACCTCCACCTTTTATTCAACTCCGCCATGGAGCTTTTATTATGACTTCGTTCTTGCCTTGCCTTTTATTTAACCTCGCCATGAGGTGTTTATTATGGCCAAAGACGTATATCCTCACGCTAAAGCGAATTTTGGATCTTTAAAGCTTCAAAGATTAAGGCTTGTTCACTTTCAATTTTGCATAGACTTTTCAGCCTTGTAAGCTTCAAATTTTGCTTGATTTAGGTGAGTGAGTGATATGAGCACAGTTGGTCATATCATTTATATCAATAAAAAAACAATAAATGCATAAAAAGTATAAAAATGGCCTTGTATACGTGTTTTTGTTGTTTCATGTGTGTAGGTACCAATGATCACGAAAACTGTCAAAAACGACACGAGATTTGAAGAATTATCAAGAAAGCCAAAAATCAAGTCGATTTGTTTAGGGATATAACTTCATCAAAGATAAACGGACTTTGTGGGACCCACATTCGCTTAATAGGCTTGAAGGCCCATTTATGGGAAATTAAGTTCATGTTTTAAACCAAAAGCCCAACACATGGCCCAATTCGCATTATTTATGAAACGGATGGAGTGCTAGTTAAACTCCATGGCCCAAAGCCCAAATTCATTTTAAAAGGAATTAAGACGTGAGAAGACTTCGGGTTTCAAAAGGCCCATTAGGGCTAAGTTAACAAAGGACGGTTAAAAAGTCATAATAACTTTTCACTTATCATTTTTGTCAAACGTAAACACCCACTTACCTCTCTAACTTTTTTACGATACAAACAATGTGCATCTCTCTCTCATCTTCCAAATAAACACAGTCAAAAACCACCACCCAAACCCCAATACACAATTTGGGGCTTTTCATATCAAGAACAATTGAAACCCACGCGCCCTTAATTAATCTGCTGAGTCTTAGGATTTAGACTCATATGGGATATCATAATCATGATTGTAATGCACAACGGAAAATAATAAAAAACACAATCACAATTAAGAACAAGACTTTCACTAATAAAGATTACTATTAATAATGCTACTAACTACTACTCCTGGTGCCTTACAGGCTTGACACCAGGAGGAACGCACACACACCTATGGTTTACATTGTTTGTGAATGAGTGAATAACAACCAAGGTTCTACCCTATTTATATAATAGAGGGACTAGGGTTACATCACAACCCTAACTTACTTACTAAGCTAACTATTTATTATTAAGTCCTTCATCTTGTTTTGTCATATCAACTCAAGATATATAATTCCCAACAATCTTCCCCTAGGTTATTTGACAAAACCAGTAAGCATAAGCTTCCCCTAAAGCTAATATAGATGAAGGCTAAACTTCCCCTCGATCCATGCATTCTTCCCTTTTTTGTCACATCAACTCAAAAGGGATCGTCTTCACCTTAAGAAGTGCATGCCGAATCCAGTAGGCTCCATGGAGAGATCACTGATGAAGAAAATCAAGTATAAAGAATTTGATGAAGAAGTGGAATCTCCCAAACTTGTGTCTTATGTCTTGCACTAACCACGTGACGTCGAGCTTGAACAAAAATCCTCAAATAAATGAAACAATGAGCAAAATAACGTAACCCCTTCAAGCGATAGCAAATGTACGCATAGAGCAAACTTATCTGAAAAAGGCCACAACTCCTGTTAAGATATGAATAGATCGTACCCCTTCGCTAGATATGTCAAGTCTTCGTCATCATACAAACCAAGTAAGTTATCTTAAAAAAGGGTCCACATTCCCGTTTAAGATATGATAAGAACACAAAACTTGTGAAAATCACCTACAACATAAAATAAGTGATAATCAAATGTCTTCCTTCAATGAATCTCCATAACTAAATGATGATGGCTGAGAACTCTTCCTCTAGTAATAGTAGTGACATCAGACTAGTCACTAAATCAGAGTAGTAGCACTCTTACTTGACTAGTAGGAACCAAAACCGGCCAAAGAAAGTTAGTATACAACAAGCCAGCAGGAACCGTAATGAAGTCAGCAAAAACGTAAGCCTTCCAGTAGGAACCGACCAGTGGTACGGACCAGTAGGAACCAATGATTCAACCAGGAGGAACCATCAAATATTACCAGGAGGAATTGAGAACACAACCAACATAAACATATATAACCAGTAGGAACCATAGCTCACCAGTAGGAACAGCATAACCTACCAGTAGCATCTCAAACCCTCTTCCTTCTCTATTTTTTAACCAACTGTCACCATAGTGTCGCTGAAGCTGTTACTATTGTTGCGCTGTCACTAATTCTGTTGCTGTACTGTTGCAATTCTGGCGGTACTTAAAGATAATAGCACATTACTTTTGTAAAAATATGGACAAAACTTATTGAAAAGCCCAGCCCATACCACGTGGCCCATATGTAGTCGTATACCAGTAGTAATGCTAACCATGCATGAACTAGAATATGTAAATCCCTAAGAATCAAGGAAAGAAAGCCTGGTTGCCATTATCTTTATGATATACACGTTTCTACAATTTGACCATATTCCTCATGACAACACATATCCCACGTGCCATATATAGTCAAATATAGTCCTTATCATGTAGCAATCTTAAAAAATTGGTCTCCCAAAATTCACGAACCAATAAACACATACCATAATTATCACGACCAAAAATATGGTAGTTTCCTAAAACTCCGATATTCACTTTTAATGAGAGTACCAAACCGTGTAAATAGCCACTCTATCCCTATAAATTATTTTGTAGCTAACTTCCATATATAGCCCGTATATTGAGTCAAAACATATCCACCAAAATTCACGTAGAAACAATAACTGAAGTTATTTTCCCACGTTATATGTAGTCAACAATATATTCAAAAAATCACGCATCATATAAAATCACTTTTAAAATAAATCCTATAGGGTTTTCTTTTCAACTGATCAAAAAAACATTTCCTTATAGGACGCAACAAACTAGTGACTTTGACTTTTATACCTCGTGAAAGCAGTTTGAACAGAAACCATACCTTAATCTTTTATTTGAAAACAATATTATGGAATGATCTGATACTATTGTTTCTGTGAACAGAAGTTAACCAGACCCTAAGATTTTCAGCCGGCTCAATCTTAAATCATGTTAGGACCTTTGGAATAGTTATTTGTAATAGGTAGACTAGGAGGTATGTAGTTCCTCCTGGTCCTAGTAGTAGTAGGAGCAACACGTGCTCCTGGTCTTTAGAAAGTCAAACTTTATTATTTTGAGTATTCAGTTAGGATATGCATGAGATATGTTAGGAAAGGATATGCATATCAGTTTTACACGTTTTGGTTTATTGATGTATTAGGGTTTCCTTGTAGTATAAAAGGAACCTTAGGCATAAGGATTAGACAGACCTTCATCAAACAATATTCTAGTTTATATTAATAGTAGAAATCCTTAGTAAAGGATCAAGTCATTATAGTTATTATGTTCTTCTTGTTCATAGTATTTGTATTCCGCACTTATACTGTGTGATTTATCTGGATTCTCTCTGTGAATAGACTTGTGATTACAGAAGTCGTTCACCGTTCCTAACAAGCTGCAAGATCCACATCTCTCAACAAGTGGTATCAGAGCCTGGGAGAGTCTCTGTACAAGAAGAATAATTTTTTTCTTATTACTAACATCTTTGTAAAATCATGTCTGCCTCGAGTTCTATTCAAACAGAAGAAGATAGCACCCCTAAAACACAGCAACCTCAGCAGATCATTGCTACGATTTCCAACACAAATGGTAAGTTTCCTCTTCTGAAAAAGGATGAGTATGATAGCTGGGCAATGAAGATGCAATGCTGGATCACCAACACTGATCAAGATCTTTGGAAGATTATTCTGAATGGAAACAACAAGAGGTTTACTAGAAGAGACAAGAATGGTAATATTATTCTTCTTGACCCTTAAACTCATGAAGAAATCACAGCTGTTCAGAAGGAGATCAAACCAAAAACTATTTTGCTTCAGTCTCTTCCTGATGATCACATGGGTGACTTTTATCACCTGGATGATGCTAGAGAGATCTGGAACATAATAAAAGCAAGGTTTGGTGGGAATGAGGAGTCAAAGAAAATGCGCAGATCCATGCTGAGAGATGAATTCATAGAACTCAAGATCTCAGAAACTGAAGGTATTCATCAAGGGTATGACAGGTTCCAAAAGATACTGAGCCAGTTGAATCAACTCAGGTCGAAACCTGACAATGGAGATATCAATGCAAGGTTTCTTAGAGCCTTACCCTACTCATGGAATCAGGTGGTAATCTCTCTTAAAGCAAAAGGTGGCCTTGACTATCTTAATTTTGATGATCTGTTTCATAAGCTCAAAACCTTTAAGCCTCATGTGAGAGGATACTCAAGTGATTCCTTTCCTACTCCTGCTAACTCTGCCTTTGTGAGTTCCATGGGATCTAGTCCCATGTCTTATGCTAGTAGCCCAAGCTATACTGTGTCTTCTCAGCATACTTCTCAGCATACTTCTACTCCTGAACCAAAAGTCAAGTCTGGTAGCATGGTAGAAGCTGTTCTTCACTCTTTTGTTGTGGATGTTGATCCACAACAACAACTTGCTTTTGATGACTTCAAACAGGTCGATAAACTTGACCTGGATGAAATGGATCTCAAATGGCAGATGGCTATGCTCACTCTCCAGGTTCACAAGTTTGAGAAGAAAGCCGGTCGAAAGTTTAACTACAACCCAAGAGAGCCATCAAGGTTTGATAGAAGCAAGGTTAGATGCTATAACTGCCAGCAGCAAGGTCACTTTGCTAGGGAATGCCCTAACAAGAATGACCAGGAGAATAACAGGTACCCAACCTTCAAGATTCAAGAGGTAAAGGATGACAAGAAAGCTTTGGTGTCTGTTGACTCTATGGTTAACTGGAGTGATCATCAGAATGCTACCCTGGAAACAGCTGAACCTTCTACTGACGTGTTTGCAATGATTGTTGGGAATCTGTCTAATGCCGAGGAAGCAAAATAATTTGCTCTTATGGGCATTTCACCTCAGGTACAACACTGCCCTCTTGGTTGTCATGATAAATATTAAGAATTGTTGTCTCAATGCAATGAATTAAATGAACAAAATGATAAGTATTTTTTAGAGGTTCAAGCATATAAGAATTCTTTAAAAACATTAGAACAACAAAAGAGGTGGCTTCAAGATACTCAACGAGATTATGAGGATAAAATTAGAATTCTGAACATTGATTTAGAAAACACCATTAATATGCTTAAATACACTGAAAAGGTAAAAGATGACAGTATCAAGGATAAGCAAGACATGAAGGAATAATTGGATGCTACACTTTTAAGATTTGAAAAATGGCAAAATGCACCTAAGAATCTTTCAAAGTTAATTGATAGTAGCATGTCTAGTAGGACCAAAAGAGGGTTAGGATTTGATAAATATATTGATTCAAAAGATGTGTTTGATTTATCTTTTTCAAGTGTCTTTGATCCTGACAAGGAGGAAGAGGGAAAACCTAACTACAATAGGTTTCAACCAGCTGCAGCAATGCATGCTGTCCCTCCACCTCTTACAAGAACTTTTATGCCCATATCTAGGCATAATGACTTGGATGGATCACAGATGCATGAGTCCCCAATAAGTTCTACTAATACTAATGAGTTTGTCTCTTGTACTTTCAGTGATAAAGCCAGTGACTCTGCATCATGTAGTTCAATTGAAGAGTCGAGACCTACAAGCTCCAAGACAAATGACCCTGCTGCTACTAGTGCTAAAAAGAGTGAAGAGAGAGTTGCTTCTACTTCATCTTTGTCTAGTACTAGTTTATTGAGTCCTAGGAATAATGTTTCTTCTAGAGTTGTGTGTAATAAAGTTAGCAGTATGAAACAATGTCATTTGAATAAAAGGTCGTTTAAAACATGTTTTGTTTGTGGAAGTAAATTTCATTTGATTAAAGATTGTGATTTTTATGACCAACATCCTTCTGTTTATCAAGCATATCCTGCTCTTGGTCCACCAGGAGTTGCTCCATATTCTTCTAGAAGACTAAACCCATGTGCCCAATCTTTTTCTTCTTCTAGAAGGACCTCTCCTTTAGCTTCTGATCATTGGAGAAACAATGGCTTAATCCCTAATAGACCAACCAGCAACTATTTTCATAACTTTAATCAGAATTATGCATTTAATTCAGACCAAATGTATTTTGGGTTGGGAAATTTGGGTGCTGCTGTTAAGCCCTCAGCAGGTTGTTCTTGGTTAAACAATAACACCCATATGTTGAATAGGCAACCTAAGAACAACAGTGGATCTCATCAATCTTCTTGGCTATCTACTAAAGATCCACAAGGCAGGCTCAAACCTGAAAAGGTTTGGGTCCCCTTAAGACACTAACTTTTGCATATATCTTATCTTGTTGTTGTAGGTTACTCCATACCAAGATCCTACTCTAGGGATAGTTGATAGTGGATGCTCTAGGAGCATGATAGGGAATAAAGGACTTGTATCTAACTTTGTACCATTTCAAGGCGGAAAGGTCTACTTTGGAGGTGGTGAAGGAAGGATCACTAGCAAAGGAATGATTCAGACACCTAACCTTAATTTTGAGCAGGTCTATTATGTGGAAGCACTTCAACACTTCAACTTGATCTCTGTCTCTCAGATTTGTGACAAGAAGCAGTTTGTCCTCTTTACGAATACTGGTGCACTGGTGTTATCAAAGACTTTAAGCTCCCGGATGACTCACAAGTTCTACTCAGAATCCTTAGAAGACACAATCTCTATAGTATCAAGCTAAATGAAGTTAATCCTACTGGTCAACTAGCTTGTTTGGTTGCTAAAGCCTCAGAAGATGAAGCCACTAAATGGAACAGAAGGATGGGACATGTAAACTTCAAGACCATTCACAAATTAGCAAATATTAACTTGGTCTCTAGTTTACCTCCCAAATCTTTCAGAAATGACATCAATTGCCTTGCTTGCAGCAAAGGCAAACAACATAAAGCATCCTTCAAGTCCATTACTGCTCTCAGCCTTATAACTGAACCATTGCAGCTGCTACACATGGATGTATTTGGTCCTACCTCCATTAGGAGCATTGACCACAAACAATACTGTCTTGTGGTAACTGATGGGTATAGCAGGTTCACGTGGGTTTTCTTCATGGCTGCCAAAGGTGAGACCTACTCAATTCTCAAGGACTTTATTACACTAATTTAGAATCAGTTGTCCAAGAAGGTAAAAGGTATCCGATGTGATAATGGAACAGAATTCAAAAATGCAGACCTCATAGCACTTTGTAATTCTAAAGGTATCAAAAGATATTATAGTGCAGCAAGAACTCCTCAACAGAATGGTGTTGCAGAAAGGAAGAACATGACTTTAATAGAAGCTGCGAGAACAATGCTTGCCGATTCCAAGCTTCCAACCATGTTCTGGACAGAAGCTTTCATACTGCAAGTTACGTCTTGAATAGAGTTTCTATTACCAATCCTCACAAGAAGACTCCCTATGAGCTACTCACAGCTAAAGTACCTAGCATTGCTCATTTGAAGCCATTTGGGTGTCCTGTCACCATTCTGAATACTAGTGACTATTTGGGGAAATTTGATGGCAAGGCAGATGAAGGATACATAGTGGGATATTCAGCTCACTCTCGGGCTTATCGTGTCTACAATCTCCAAGCCAAGCGAGTCATTGAAACTATTAATCTCAGGTATTTTAAGGAGAAGACAAACATACAAGGAAAGGGTCCTGAATGGTATTTTGATCTTGATTATCTTAGTGATTCATTGGGATATTTTCGTTCCAAAACTAACCATGATGCAGGTCCACAAGTGTTTGCAACTTCTAGTGCAGGTACTCATTCCAGTTTTTCGGACTCAGATGAGGAGGATGATATTTTTGTTGTTCCATCCTATTCCACCACAGTCTCTCCTAATGCCAATGCTACTCCTAGTGATGCTACTCCATTAGACATTTTGGACTCACAAGGAGCTCTTGACACATTGCTCAAGCAACAACAAGATGCTACTACAGCAGGTGCTCAAGGAGGCTTTGAGTTTCCGTTGAGTCCCCCTGCTGTCCAAGTTACTCCTAGTACTCCTAATGTTACTCCTAGTGCAAGTTTAACACCTATTGGTAGTCTGGTTAGTGATCCCACTTCCTCAACTAGATTCTCTAGTCCTTCTGACCTGGGAAACTATCAAAAGAAGTCTTCTACTAAGCTGGATGATATTCATAAGCAACTAATAGATGGCATCTTCGACTCTGCTTCATATGATGATGACCATGTTGGGGATCTTAATAACTTGGCACCAGAAGTGGAGGTAGTTTCTAATCAATTTCTGAAAACGCATAAAGACCATCCTACTACTCAAATCATTGGTGATCCTGGTTCTACTGTCAAGACTCGCAGAATGCCTAAGAACGCAACGTCTGATCATCATGATCTTGTGAGCTATATTAAGGACCAAAAGCGTAATAATCATACGGACTTTCAACACTGTTTGTTTGCTTGTTTTCTTTCACAGGTGGAACCTAGACCAGTCACTCATGATCTTGAGGATCAAAGTTGGGTGGAGGCTATGCAGGAGGAGATGCAGCAGTTCTTGTTTCAGAATGTTTGGATCCTAGTTGACTTGCCAGATGGAAAAACAGCAATTGGTACCAAATGGATTCTCAAAAACAAGAAAGATGCAAGGGGTATTGTGGTGAGAAATAAGGCTAGGTTGGTTGCACAAGGTCACACACAACTTGAAGGAATTGACTATACTGAAGTTTTTGCTCCTGTTGCTAGGATTGAGGCCATTCGTCTGTTTTTGGATTTTGCTTCTTATGTTGGCTTTACGGTTTTTCAGATGGATGTCAAGAGCACATTTCTCTATAGCAAGATTGATGAGGAAGTTTATGTCACTCAACCTAAGGGCTTTGTGGATCCACTTCATCCCAAGAAAGTTTACAAGGTGGTCAAAGCTTTATATGGACTTTATCAGGATCCTAGAGCTTGGTATGAGCGCCTTTCCACTTTCTTGTTGAAACATAGCTATAGAAGAGGCACAATTGACAAAACACTATTTCTTAAGAGGAATCCCAAGGACTTCATCCTAGTTGAAGTGTATGTAGACGATATTATCTTTGGTTATACTAAGAAGGAATGGTGTGATGAGTTTGAACAACTGGTGAAGGGCGAATTTCAGATGAGTGCTATGGGAGAACTTACATTTTCCTTGGTCTTCAAGTCAAGCAACAGTCGGATGGAATCTTCATAAGTCAAGACAAACATGTTCATGAGATCCTTCAGAAGTTTGATATGGACCCTCTTAGACCTGCAACAACACCTTATGAAGTAACTAAAGTCAAACTCAAGAATGAGCCAGATCCTCCGGTAAATGTTCACATGTATAGGTCAATGATTGGCTCACTCATGTATTTGACTGCATTACGTCCGGATATTATGTTTGCAGTAAGTGCTTGCTCTAGACATCAGGTGGCTCCAACTGTTGCTAACTTAAATGCAGTCAAGAAAATTTTCAAGTACATCAAGGCTCAACTCAGGCTAGGCTTGTGGTATCCTAGAGAATCACCTTTTGTTCTTGAAGCCTATAGTGATAGTGACTATGCAGGTGCTAATAATGATAGAAAGTCTACTATTGGTGGTTGTCAGTTTTTGGGTCGAAGACTTATCTCATGGCAATGTAAGAAACAGACGATAGTAGCTACTTCTTCAATAGAAGCTGAATACGTAGCTACTGCTAGTTGTTGTGGACAAGTCTTGTGGATACAAAATCAAATGCTGGATTATGGGTTCAACTTCATGAACACCAAAATTTTCATTGACAATCAAAGCACTATCTGCATTGTGAAGAATCCTGTTTTTCATCAACGTACAAATCATATTGAAATTAGGCACCACTTTATAAGGGATGCCAATGAGAAGAAGTTAATACAGGTTCTTAAAGTTCATACGGATGATAATGTTGCTGATTTATTGACTAAAGCCTTTGATGGTCCTCGGTTCAACCACTTGGTGGTTCACATTGGAATGGTCAATCCTTGAGACCTAGGATTGAGGGGAGGCTAAGCCTAAGGGGAGGCTTAGTGTACATATTTAATTGCACAGGCTAACATATTGGTAGTTTCTTACAACAGATTTCATGGGTATTTGCGGTGTGTGCTACTTCTAGTGGAGGATTTTGTGCACTTATAGTGGTTGTATTCAGCTTCTAGTGGATACAAACCCTTCAATGTCATTGATGGTTGGCTTCTAGTATCAGTTTGGGTTACTGTTCACTTCGTTGACTTTCATTGACCACATTGTGCTTCTAGTGTTGACCCTTATGCGTTTTAACTTTTAGTCAACGCAAGTTACTTCTGTTATATATCCTATTATTTAACTTTAGTAACTGGGATTTGAAAATAAAGGTAAAAGGGCAAGTGGTTACTTTTGCATTAACTGCTTAATTTGAAAGGGCGACCCACATTATTAGGGGTCAATGAACAGTTACATGACCATTATTTATAGTCAAATCCCACACTTGACTCATTCATCCCAACCATAACACACATATACGCTCCTACTCTTTCAATCTCCAATCAATCATCTTCCATCACTTCCAATCATCATCCATGGCTGCTCTCCTATACAAACCCGAACATAACAAGGTGGCATATCTTGGAGAAGGTCCTAAACGAGAAGAGTTCACAGACATCATCGAGTTCATTGAGGCTTCCAACCTCATGTATGCTTTTACGGTTTGCCCGACTCTCTATGATAGTGTTATTCGCCAGTTTTGGGCCACTGCTCACCTTGTGGATGTTTTGGGACGCCCACTTGAACTCCATGCTACCATAGATGGACGTTCATATGTGGTGTCTGAAGCTTCTATTAGGACTGCTCTTCATCTTCAGGATGAAGGTGGTGTTGTGTCCATCCCCAATTCTGAGGTATTGGATGGGATGACTGATCTTGGTTATAATCATGGGGGAAGTTTAACTTCCATAAAAATAGGTTTTCCCCCCAATGGAAGCTTCTAGTGCACTTTTTGATTCATTGCTTAAGCCCAAAGTCTGGGATTTGGGATGCATTTCCCATTCCTTTGGCTACTGTTTTGATTTGCATAGCACAAGGTCGTGTGTTTAATTTTTCTCGCTACTTGTTTGATGGGATGGTTTGCAATCTTAGTAGTACTGGCTCTAGGATGAAGTTTTTAATGTACCCTAGGTTCTTGCAGCAGGTTCTTATGTGCATACCTAGAAATAGGGAGGAACATGAGACCCCTAAGCTTAGTTCTAAGGTGTATTCAAATATGGCACTAGGTTTTAAGGGGGCTTGGAGGCCTCTTACTGATGTCATGCTGGGCTGGTGAAGCCGAGGAGGAACTTCCATTAGGGGATGATCCTATGGAGGAGGAGCATCAAGCAATTTGGGAGCCCCATGTGGCGGTAGAGGATCTAACTAAAGAAGTGGTGGTTGAAATGCCATCAACTTCCAAGGCTGCCCCCTCTTCTCTGCTACATAAGTCCCCATTTGTTGATACTCCCCTTCTAGTCCAGCACCACATTCTGCTGAGAAGCCATCTAGCTCTCATGCTCATGATGATGACCCCTTTGTTGCCTCTGGTCCCAATGATGCTTTCCCCGATCCAAGTCCTCTTGGTGGGGACGCGGAGGAACTTGTTTCACTAACTTATTTGCTAGCTCTCATGCACAGGTATTACGCAAGGATTGTTTCTTTGGAGAATAATCTGAATCAGCATCACAAGCTTACCCGGGACTTTGTCCTTCCATTGGCGAACAAGATTAAAGCTTTGGAGTCGCAGTAGAGGAGACAAAAGAAGAAAGTTGTTCTTTCTGATTCTGATGAGGATATTGAGGAGGATGGGTGGACTTTGTTGGCGAAGGCTGCTTTTGCTGATAAGCCGTATGCTGATTTGCCTGTTCCTCCTAGTCCATCAAGCATCCCTATCGATGCTGCTAGTCCTAGCCCAATGGAGGATATTTCTGGTTCTTCTGCTGGTACTTCTGCTGGTCCGTCTACTGGGCCATCTCATGATCCTAAAGGGAAAGCCCCTATGACTGCTGCACCCTCTCCTTCAAGGAAGCGTACTCGCAGACAAATTGAGGAAGAAAGGTTGGAGGAGGAGGCTGCACAGTGATTGTAAGAAGAGATTGATGAATAAGCTAGGGCTGAGGAAGAAGCCCTTCAAGAGCAGAGGCGTAAGCAGTTGAGGCATGATGCCATGCATTGGGATGATAATGATTGGATGCGGGTGCTTACTATTCTTACATCTAATTACTCGCAGTTTACTGATCTTTTGGGCGCTGATGTGAATCAAAATAATTGTATCCCATGGGCAATGGCCTTAATGCGTCAACAATAATTGTCTCTTTCTGCTCATACTAATACTACTGCTGCTGGGAAGGTAAAGGTTGAATCATCTTCTGGTGTTCCTTCCCCTCGTCGCTCAATTAGAAAGAAGAAGGCTAGACGTGGTAAGTCTGTTCCTTTTGAGAAGCGTGATCCTGAAAAACTTATTGATGCGGCTTCGGATAGTGAGACAGAGGTACCCATGGGTAAGGGTTATATTGTTGCTTGGGAGGTTAATCAATCCCCTATTTTTGCTGGTACATTCACACATAGGATTTCCACCAGTGATGGTTATATTCGCTATGTCTCGGCCTTGCAAAGTATTTTGACATGGGTGGATCGTCGAGATCTTATGTCATTATATGGGTTGGTGGGTGCTCGTATTCCTGTCTCTCCGAGTGAGGTGGCCAACTGGCCTGGTTTGACAATCTGGGGTGACTTGAAGATGATGCTCGATTCCCCTCCTGATGCTCCTCATTCTGGTGTCTGGAGAGATCAGCCTTGCTGGATGATCAAGAGGTGGAAATTATACGCGGGTTGTGGGGTTCATGTATTGGTGTTGGAGACTGGTGCCATAGTGTTCATGCTTACGGATATGTAGTATCCATTGACGATTGCTAATATGGAGGCCATGCTGGAATGTCATTTACAGATATCCAATGCCCCTTCTGGGAATGAGTTTACCATGGCTACTACTTTGGTGGAAGGGATTCAAGCCCGGTTGCAAGCTGACAAAGTTGCGGCGTCTGGTATGTGATGGGTATGTTTTTCTATTTTTGTGATTATACTGACATTCTTTTTACCAATCTGTACAGTGACTGGTGACTTACATTTTAGTTAAATTTTTTTTATATAATATCTGCTTATACTTAAAAACATTTGATGGAATTTCACACTTGTACATAATATAATATCTGCTTATACTTTTCTATCATAAAATTGGTTTTAATTTGACTGTTTCACACTTGGGTTGTTTTGGAGTTAGTTCTGGTGTTGGACCTGGTCCACACAACAAATGGTGCTCAACTCACCATGTTTCACAGACAAGAAAGAGTTGATTCACCATGAGGGTATGGCTCTGGTATGATAGTCAGATCCGTTGATGGTTGCCAGGTTACCCAAAACTGGATGGTTTTCACTTGCCATGGTCCTAGACTGAAAAGTGGCTAATCCAAGGGGGTACGGCTCTTGGTAAAGATCTTATCAAATCCGTTGATAGCTGTAATAGTTTGCTCAAAGATATAGGGTTTTCAGCTCATCGATGCTTAATTGTTAAGAGTCGGTGAGTCCAGAAGGGTACGGCTTCTGGTAAAGACATATCAAATCCGTTGACGGCTGTGATGGTTTGCCTAAAATCATCAGGGTACCCCCACTCACCATTGATTCACGTTCTAAGAGTTGGACTGGGTTCTGGTCTCCCAGGGTGATGCTTATTCCACCATAAAGACTGGCTAGCCCAAAAGCGAGCAGCTACTTGGTAAAGGCTAATAAAATCTGCTCATGTTGCTGTGCAGATTCAACAAGATGCAGATTTGTTTCAAGCTTTCAAGAAGCTTATAGGTGTTACTTATTGCAGCAGTCTTTATGTTCTTTATGCTGATGGTTATGATGCTGCTATTTCATTTGTTGTTCCAATCCTCAAGTTGTTTTGCAAGATTTACCAGGAAACTTGATCTCAACAGGTCAAATTCAAGTTTAGGGGAGGATTGTTAGGACCTTTGGAATAGTTATTTGTAATAGGTAGACTAGTAGGTATGTAGTTCCTCCTGGTCCTAGTAGTAGTAGGAGCAACACGTGCTCCTGGTCTTTAGAAAGTCAAATTTTATTATTTTGAGTATTCTGTTAGGATATGCATGAGATATGTTAGGAAAGGATATGCATATCAGTTTTACACGTTTTGGTTTATTGATGTATTAGGGTTTCCTTGTAGTATAAAAGTAACCTTAGGCAGAAGGGTTAGACAGACTTTCATCAAACATTATTACAGTTTATATTAATATTGAAAATCCTTAGTAAAGGATCAAGTCATTATAGTTATTCTGTTCTTCTTGTTCATAGTATTTGTATTCCGCACTTATACTGTGTGATTTATCTAGAGTCTCTTTGTGAATAGACTTGTGATTACAAAAGTCGTTCACCGTTCCTAACAAGCTGCAAGATCCACATCTAGTGGACTCAACAAATCCTACTGCTGCGTTTTTAGGAGACATCATATCCACCTGCTGCGCCCCTCATCCTATATGTTCCAGGGTGTTCAAGACCCTAAAAACTTGGTATAGCAGCGTGAAATGTATATCATCATCACACCATCAGCAACAAGGACCTGATCCACAATTAGGGTTTGCATAAAACCCTAGTGACATCGAATCTGGTATGGAAACCATCATTCTTTAACAGCCATCATGATCATACGGGGTTCATTGTTGATTAAAAAATTAACTCCCCAATACCAGTATGATCATCCCAAACCAGTAACAACATCAACAACAATATCATATGAACAGTAGCAACAACATCATGCACGAATCATCTAGGGTTTGTTGGAAAAACCTTAAACAACGGGAACATCTTTTTATTAAAACAAAAAATTAACACAAACAAGAAAACCTTGTAGATCAACCAGATCGAGAGCCAACAAGCTCTGATACCACTTGTTGAGTCTTAGGATCTAGACTCATCTGGGATATCATAATCATGATTTTAATGCACAGCAGAACATAATAAAAAACACAATCACAATTAAGAACAAGGCTTTCACTAATAAAGATTACTATTAATAATGCTACTAACTACTACTCCTGGCGCCTTACAGGCTTGACACCAGGAGGAACGCACACACACCTATGGTATACATTGTTTGTGAATGAGTGAATAACAACCAAGGTGCTACCATCTTTATATAATAGAGGGACTAGGGTTACATCACAACCCTAGCTTACTTACTAAGCTAACTATTTATTATTAATTCCTTCATCTTGTTTTGTCATATCAACTCAAGATATATAATTCCCAACATAATCCCCCACTTTTTAGGAGCTTGAAGATGGCCAACGTGGCACCCTCTCTCATCACAGCCCTCCTATGATTGGTGGATACACCTCACCACCAATCATCCACCAATAAAAGAAGGCCAAGTTAGCTTCAAAGAATCACAACTAGCACACAATCATGCCACGTTGATGATCCGTGTGCAAGAGTCCTAGTTTCAGCCGTTAGATCAAAAGAAGAAAGAGAAAAGAAGGATTGAATGGTCATGACGAAGATTCGGCTTCAACAAACTTCTCAGCAAAGGGTTTGGGGTTTGCCTATAAAACCCCCAATAATGTAATTTTTATTCATTCCAATTTTTCTTTAATGTTATAATGTTAAAATGGATGTAGGTTAAATTGTATTTTTATTTTAATAGCTTTGTAATATTTTTCTGAAATTAATGAAAAGTTTCTTTGAGTTTTATTGTTCTTCGTGAGTTGGTTTATGGTGTTAAATTAATTTCAATTTTAAGCTACAATCTAAATTGATATTATAAATATAAAAATATTTCATTAAGCTTCTTAATAGTTTAGTGAAATATTAAAGTGAAATTGTGAATAAAATCAAACCCCAATGGTTTGATTAAAATAAAGTCGTACGGTTTGTTTGATGATACTGGTTCGAGAGTGGTTCGAGAAAGGTGAACAAATGGTGATGATATGTTAGTGTTCATGGTTCGAAGGTTAAATGGTGGTAATCCGGTTTAGGTTAAAAGTCCGCTCAGCACGCGACTACTGCATCAAAGGTCTCGACATTTAAGGTAAGTTATAGTTTTATATTTATCAAATTTTAGTTTAATTTGCTTGATAACTGAATTTGAGGTTTTGGTATGTTATGATAAGCTGATCTGGGTTTGTTAGTTTACATTATTATTGCTGTTTTTTTTAATCTGTTTCATTTAAATGAAATGCTATATATAGTATATGATATGTTGGATTAGTCCTTCACCTGAGATTTAGTGTACTGACTGTGAGGATCTTAATGTTTTAGCATCAAGTTTTTATTATAATAGTTGTTTGTTTAATATGATAAAGTATTCTGCTGATAAGATTTGGTGTTGCCATTTTAGTTTTTATTATAGTCTGCTGAGAATATTATGAGTATGATTTTAGTCAAATGCTGAGTTTTATAAAGTCTGCTGAATTTGAATATTGCTGATGTTTGTTGTTTATTTGCCCACATTTGCTTTATATAGGAATGAATCTGAATCTGCTCTTATTAGATTTAGTTAAGGATTATTGGTACTGATTTTTGTGAGTTCTATCTTGACTGTGTTTGATTCGACTATTTGGCTAAACGATTTGCAAATATTGATGAGATTCCGTGCTAGTATTCTTATATTTTGAGTATATTAGATTTTGGTTTAGCTGATATTTGGGTGATTCGATTCAAGTCTGTGATTCTTATTTATGCAGTAATATTTCATAACTGTTATATATCAAGTTAACCAAACGGATGTTTTAGGCTTGGAATCATTAATCTGTCACATTTTCATTACCAAAAAATAACATATCACATTAGTCACTCCTGTGACTTTGGCTTCCTATTCTTATTGTCTAAAAAATAATAATAATAATCTCCAAAAATGTCCTTCACTGGACTCGAACCCATGACCTCCTGGTCATGTGCACAATGTGTTAACCATCTGATCTAGCCATTTGATTGTGTTTAAATATAGTCTGAATAATTAATATAGCTTGTTAGATTTAGGGCTGTCAGCTTTTAATTTCTATTTTAATCAAAGTTTTTATTTAATAAATTTAAATCATTAGTTTTAAAAATTAATTTTATAAAGTAAATATATATATATATATATATATATATATATATAACAAATAAATATATTTTATTATTTTGTAGAATTTTAAATTGTTTTAAATTTAGTTTTTAAATACTTTAGCTTTAATAAATTTTGGAATAAATAATTTTAGATCTAAATAATTTTTGTTTTATTAAAGGTAAATTTTGAAATAGAGTTAGTTTTTATTTTTGAATAGTTATTAAATTGTTTTTAAATAAATTTTGTTTTAGGAAAATATTTTGTTAAAATATTTTGTTTAATTAAAAATAGATTAATTTTAAATAGATTATAATTTTAAAAAAAGTTTAAATTTTAAATAAATGTCTTATAGAATTTAATATTAGGAAACAATTCATGCACTTAAGATTTAAAAATTGTAGGATTAATTTTAGATTCAAAACCGAAACCCAATTCGAATCAATTGTCCAAATTAAAACAAACGTCTCAAATTCATAAGATCCTTGTGTACAACGAACTTGGATCGCTCACGTGTTTAATTGAATTCGTCTTTGGCTTATTTATGGATTATTACCTTTTCCTAAGGGTAATTTCCTAAATTTTCTCTATAACGTATCTAATTAAAATACACCGACATTCCTTATCACATCGAAAATTTTGGCGCCGCTGCTGGGGATCTTGTGTACGATTCGTTCGTGGAGATTTGTTGATCATTGATTTGAAGACCCTTTCCGTCCTCGGAAAGTTTTGTTATTTTTCTATTATTATAGTATGTATCGTTTTTCGTGTTTTTTGTGATTACTATATTATATTACGTAGAACAATAAATTTACCTACTTCCAAATAAGAACTTAGTTGGGATTTCATCACCTAGCTATTGTATTCGAATCCAAAACAAAAATAAAAGGCAAAATAGATAAATACTAATAAAAAGTTTGAACTCGATTTATACAAACTATAAGGTGGGCATAAGGCGACGAGCTATAAAAGGCCGTCTAAGGAAAAAGGTTTTTAAGTGCTTTGTGCCACCTCGTTTCCCTGCTTGCTTGTGCGTATATTAAGAGGGACGACCGATTATTGGTTTGCCGACTCAAGTAGTATTAAATCGTATTTTTGTAGATTACTTATTGAACCTCGAGAAGGTTAGGTTTTCACCTACGTTTCAAAATCGACCGAGGGTAGATTACTTCCATAGTAATTATCCTTACTCCTTGTTTTTGTCAATCTTTGATTGATTTATGCGTTGATGCAAAAGTTGGTTGATCCTTGCTAGACCCGAATTAGGCTTAATTCGGGTTGGTTGGACTCCGGCTCCTGCACCAAGTGAATCGTATGGTTGGGATCCTGCACAGTAAACAACACGCGTTAGGCTTACCGTGGGAATGTTTCCCACGATTAGACTCCGGCGTGAGAGTAAGTAATCGGTTAGGGTTATAGGAATCAGATGAGAGTTTTAGAGTGTATAATGTAATACCTTTGTGGAACCCTTGGGGGTTCCTTTTATAGGCAGTGAAACCCTAATGGGCTGTCACTGTTACTTCGGCCCTAAGGAAAGGATAAGTACCAGAATTAGATTGATTGTTATCTTCTAATTATGGTGAGTGAATATCCTCTTCTTTGGGGTAAATCCTATTCATAGACAAAATATGATTCTGTCTAACCCTGTACCGGCCATGCCGGGCCGTGAGCCGCATACGTGTGCGCGGATACTGTTCATATAAGCCCATAAGCTTAAATAACATTATTCCCACCCATTCGTGATGGGCCGGATACAGGTAGTACCCGTGGGCCGGGTTCATGACCCGGCTGGGGACTTTACATCATCATGTCCCCCAGTCTAGTTGTTACGGCCGCAGGCGTAACCTCTAGACTATGAAGATGCTCCCCGGACGTACCAAGAAAGATCATTAGGGAATGATAAATTGTCCAAAAAATTGTTTCGACCGCACATGGCAACCTGATTTAGGAATTTATTCCAATAACACCTCAGCCGCACGTGACGACCGAGACAAATTAAATGTAGCATTGAATTTGGGTCTTACGTAAGACCGCATATCCCGACATAAATGACTGTTCACCTGCCACTTGACTGACAAAGTGCAAACAGTCAGAACCTCGAGCGGCGTAAACTTCTGAATCAGAAGTGACCCGTGGGTCCCACCTGACTTTTCACTTGCCACTTACACCCTAACCACACGATTAAGGATAGTGGCAGACACGTGTCACGCATCCAACAGACCATGACCCACAAGGAAACCCTATAAATAAGCCACCCCTACGGCTGTGTAAAACACACAGTCTTTTTCTCCATTTATGCCATTAAAGCTTTTCTTCTTAGCTTCACTTACTCACGCACGGATCCCTTCCTCTACAGGTTAGAATACCACGTCCTTAACTTTTTATTTAGTAATGGCACAAAGAAACAACCCCACAATTGGGTCCGTGCTCAATGTAATGATCCAGGAGCAACTAGATCATTTTTGTACCAATTACTTCATCCCTACCAACCTACACCCCTCTCTCCCTGGTGCCGGAGACCTCATAACTGAGGATCCGCATGGAAAATTTGGCCTATATACTCGCCTTTTTGATGCGGCCAACTACCGCATTCCTTTCACCCGTTTCCTCATAGATCTATTAGGGTAATATGATGTACATATTAGCCAACTTCACTGTACAGGCGCATGTAAGATAAGTCAATTCGAAATTCTGTGTCGCGCTAGAAGAACCCCCCCAACCGTAGAACTATTCTGGCTATTTTACACCCCAGTATAGTAAATGGTTGGCTATCTTTTAAGAAACGATCTCCCAAAAGCCCCTAGTCCCATAATAAGCCCATGGACTCATTGAAAAACTGGTACGACCATTACTTTTTCACTGACTCGATAGTGTGGCCGACCGATTATGTCTTCAAGCATAGGTTATCTCATGACCCCCTTCCGCACGCCAGTACATATAATCCCCAACATTCCCGAGAAATAGATCTTAACAGAACAGGATTCCATAGAAACCTCCCCGAATCATTCCTCTGTTTGCTAGGGATTAGCCGCAACTATTTCGGCTCGTCCAACAGATATCCTGTGTTTTGGAGAAGGCATGGTGAAGGCAGGTTAGCATCCGTATATCAAAAGACGCATACAATTATCTTTGAATGCCTAACATATTTTGTTTATTGTGGCAGAAATGAACTTCTTTGGACTCCTACGTCAAGGCGACCCAAAGCTCGTACCAGAGGGATCCCGTCCTAGACGTGAGAACGAGCTACCTCTCCTTGAGCATACTCGAAATGTGACGGTTGCCCTGGAGGCCGTGCCGGACCCCCACTCAGACGAAGAGGAAACAACAATCCTGAGAACCCCGGTCGACTTTGACAACTAGGACGGTGATAATATGTTGCTTGAAGAAGGAGCCGGGCCCTCCTCGCCGCCTAAGACTGCCACCCCCGCATACGGGGAAGAGCAAGGAGACAACATTGAGAGGACCACCTCCAGCCTTCGCCAAATGTTGGGCGATGATGAGGAGGAGATGCAGCAAGTTAATAAAGAAGAAGACGAGGGAGCAGAAAAGGAACTTGAAGAGGAAGGTGAAGAAGCAACAGCCCAGCCCGCCCCTAAGCGTACCCGTAGAAAAAACAAGCGGGTTAGAAGAGTCACCCCGGCCGAGGTTGGTGAACATAATGCCCCCCCCCCCCCCCCCACCAAAAAAAACTTCGCGAGGACCACCCCCTGTATCAATCTGTTGGGAGCACCACCCAGGCATCCGAGACGGTGCGGGCTGCACATGTGGATCCAGTTACTCAGGTTCCCCCGACTGCATCAGAACTAGCAGGGAATAACATGTAAGGCTACCTCTTTCTTAAGTAAGAGCCACGATTGTCCTTTAAACAATACTTGATATTTATTCCCAATGTCTGTTTTGTAGAGATGAACAAGCTGGTGCCGCGCCTCCACCCGATGTACAGAAAGAGAAGGGGAAAGGGAAGGAAGTGGAGAGAGAACCTATGCTTCATACAGCCGCAACAAGATCCGGCCCTGCATTCGAAGAAGGTACCCCCACAGCTTCCCAAGACATCCCAATATCCGGCCCACCTCAATCGTTCAATCCTGTTTGGAATATTACTACTGCATCGCGGATGAGAGAGGCCTAGGAGTGCCGTGAGTACCTCAATAACTGTATCCCACCTGGTTTGGTACGAGATGTGAATGTACTAAGCCATGCTGACCTGGTGGATGAGTACAACGGCGCCCTGGTGCATCAAATGGCAATGGGCACTTCGATGAGGGTGAGATTTGAAGCCGCATTAGGGCATGTGGAGTCCCTCAAGAGGAAAGTTGGGCGAAGGGAAAGGATGATCGAGGAGAATGAAGCTCAAATTGCTGCCCTCCAATCCCAGCTTGCCACCGCCGAGGCGACCGTGGAAGAATAATCAGCCCACGCTAATGCTCATGACCAGCAGGTAGCCGAGCTTGAGGCAAAACTTGAGGCCGCGACAACCAAGGTACGTATACACGCCGCATCACTCTTATTCCATAATAATCACAATGCTAACAAGTAATGTATCTCATATAGGTGACCGCAGCAGAAGCGTCGGCCAAGTCCTCCTCCAACCAAGTATCCATGCTCACCAAAAGACTTGAGGATGCCCAGACGATAATCCAAAGCATGGAAAAGGTACAAAAGGAGCTTGCTCATGAGAGGGTTATGACCGAGGAGCTGAGGGAGGCGTCCGCCCAAAAAGATGTGATAATAGATGCCCTTACCACCGAACGTGACGACGTGCTATGCCCCCAACTACTAGCAGCCATTGCCGCCCGCAGGTGGATGGTGGGTCACGAGACACGTCTAGCCGTTACCAAGGTGCTAGAAGCCCCTGAATTTGTTCAGCAGTTTACGAGCCTTGTGTTAGATGGCATTGATCACGGCCACCATGAAGGAATGGTCAAGGCCGTAGAGCTAATAAGGAAGAAGGAAAACTTCACAAGGCATGCCTTCTTTAACACCGAAGCTGCTAACAAGATGACTGCTTCCATGGCCGCAATGCGAGATCTACATTCCCATTCTTGGCCGAGGTGGAAGCCACAAAGGATGCATCAAACATGGAGATCATGGAAAAGCTTAGTCTTGGTGCGTTCTCTTAAGATGAGGGTCATTCCCGGGCTTCCTTCACTCCCTCGCCCAGCCACCTTACACTTCCTATTTATGAGGACATGACCAGGCTCGTAATTGATGAGGAACCATTAAGCGGGGTGCTGGAGAGGAATGCGGCTCAAGCCTTGAAGCGGAGGGAGCGCGGTGAGAGATTGCCTTGCCTGGCTGAAGAACAAGTGGAGATAGGTAGGTTTCTCCCCCCATGTAGGGTTCCCCTAATTTGTTATCTATTTCAGACAATTTGGTTTGTAACCTTTAAACATTTGTCCGCGGATGTCCACGGTACCTTATGATTGTAAACATTTGTTTTGCTATGTATAAGTCCGTGCGTAAGCACGGCAATTTTGATGTTTTGGAAACTTGTTTATATTTTTAGATATCATGTACCTGTGTCGCATGACATGTCACGTCTTACCCAAAATATAACCAAGTCCATACTTTACTAGACGTGCGGCGTGCGTCTTTACTATGCAAAGCACTACGTGAGCGCGGCACATGGAAACTTATCACAACGTCTTGTGAATAAGGTGTCTAGTAAGGATACATGATCCGCGTCACTGGGGTTGCATCCCTCTTATGTGACAAGTTGAATTATTAGGTTCACTTAATCCTCTTACCCCACCTGGAGGCGTATTGTACATGTACGGTATTGAATGAATGCATATGAATAAGACATGGCACATTATAATAATAATTAAATTCATACGACTATAACGGAATCCTAAAAAATAATTTGCACAAAACAAGCCGTAGAGCTAGCTAGGCACCACGGAATTTTATTAGAACGTTTACATTTTTTGTTTTTAACAAGAATGGGAAGTCCTAAAAAACAAAAAAGGAACCTAGAAAAAACATAAGAAACAAAACAGATAGAGTGCATGGATCTTCATTAAAGCCATATATAGCAAAGTATCCATGCGGAAGCCGTAGCTTTCAAAGATAGCACCTTTTGAGATTGGAGATGTTCCATGTGCGTTCCAGATCGCGGCCATCCATGTCACGTAACTTGTACGCGCCCCGTCCTAAGGCTTCCGTGACCTCATACGGTCCTTCCCACCTAGGGCCCAGCTTTCCTGTATTCTCCGCTCGACTTGCTCCGTTAGCACGATAGACATAATCCCCCGGTCGAAAAGAAACACCTTTAACCTTGGCGTCATAATAAGCCTTCATTTTAGCCTTGGACTTAGCCTCATTGATGGCTGCTATCTCCCTTTTTTCTGCCAATAAATCCAGGTTGATCCGTAGTTGCTCGTCGTTCGTGACGACGTTAACCTCCGTTGTGCGGATGGTAGGCATTCCTATTTCTGCTGGTATAACAGCTTCAGTGCCGTAGGCCAATGCGAATGGAGTGTCCCCGTTGGCTGTTTTGATCATAGTCCTATGCGCCCATAGAACATGTGGTAGTTCATCCACCCATTTGGCACTTCGTTCCTCCAGCGTGCCTTGATGCCGTTTCCCAAGCTTCTATTTGCTCGTTCCACAAGGCCATTTGTCTGCGGGTGCTTAACAGACACGAAGCGCCGTTTGATATTCAATGATGCGCACCAGTCCTTGAATGGATTATCCGCGAACTGTTTCCCGTTGTCCGAGATGATTTCTCCTGGTAAGCCAAAACGGCACACTATGTTCTCCCAAACAAACTTTTTGACTTGTTTGCCTGTGATGGATTTGATTGCCTTGGCCTCTATCCATCGTGTAAAGTAGTCCATTGCGACAATCAAGAACTTAACTCCCCCCGCAGCTACAGGAAATGGTCCTGCGATGTCGATCCCCCACTTATAGAATGGCCATGGGGATGTAATAGGTGTAAGTTCCTGCTGCGGATGTCGTGGCACTGGTCTGTGCACTTGGCAATCACTGCACTTGCGAATCATGTCGCGTGCGTCCCTATGCATGGTAGGCCAATAATATTCTATGCGCAAGGCTCGAGCTACCACAGATCGTGGCCCTGCGTGTATGCCGCATAACCCTTCATGTATCTCACTGATCACATAAGTGACCTGTCGTGGTCCAACACATCGCAACCACGGCTGCAAGAAAGAGCGCTTATAAAGGATACCTTCTCGAAGTTCGAAGTGCTGCGACTTCCTTCTGATGCGCCGTGCCGCTTTTTCATCGTCCGGAAGGGTTTCATTAGTCAAATAGTTGACGCTCGGGGTCATCCATGTAGGTCCATCCTCCTCAACTATAGTAGCGACCTCCCCTTCTGTTATAGACTTTTCCTTGAGTATTTCCACCAAGACTTGCTTGGATAAGTGGGCGAAACTTGTAGACGCGATCTTGCTAAGAGCGTTCGCCTTCTTGTTCTCACCTCTTGGTACCTGCTTGATAGAAAACTTGCTGAAAGCCGCGATGAGTGACTTGACTTTCTCCAAGTATCGGACCATGTTATCCTCCTTAGCCACATATCCACCTAGAATGTGGTTCGCGACAAGCCGTGAGTCTACGTAGGCCTCAAGGTTGCGGACTCCCATTCTAGCGGCGATTTTTAAACCCGCAATTAATGCTTCATATTCCGCCTCATTGTTGGTGGCTGTGAACTCAAAGCGAAGGGCGTAAGTAAACTCCATTCCTTCCGGATTCGTAAGGATGAGACCAGCTCCTGACCCATCCGTACACGAAGATCCGTCCGTGAATAACACCCATGGTTCTGCTGGAGTTTCATCTTGTTTTACCATTGGTCCTTCTTCATCCGGCTTTTCGACCAAGAAATCCGCCAAGATTTGGCCTTTAACAGCCGTCCTTGGCCTATAAGATATGTTGTGTTCTCCCAATAGAATGCTCCACTTCTGTAGCCTACCTGCCACATCCGGTCTAGAGATGACTTGTTCTATCGGTTGGTCTGTAATGACCACAATTGGATGCGCCTGAAAGTATCGACGCAACCGTTTTGTAGCAAATACTAGTGCCAAAACCAATTTTTCCATAGAGGAGTAATTCAACTCCGGCCCTTGTAATGTTCTACTTATGAAGTAGACCGAAGTTTGTACCGTGTCTCTATCCGTCATGAGTACCGCACTTATCGCTCCATGTGTGGCTGATAGATACATAATGAGCTCCTCCTTTGGCCGGGGAGCTACTAGCATGGGGAGAGATGCGAGGTGTTGCTTGAGTTGACTAATACTTGGGTTTTACTAGTTGAATGAAAAGTTCGTTTTCTCGGTGTCTAATCGAATTGATTTCCGGTTAATTGTGTGAGATTAGTTGTTCTTGGTGAAACAAATATTTTTGGATTTGGTAAAATAAATGTGCAAGACTTAAAAATAAATGACGAGAAATTAAAACTATAACTAAGTGAAACGTAAAACGGTGCAACATTTAAAACGTTAAAAGTAAATGACGAGAATTCAAATAACGTAACATTAAAATTAAACGAAAAGTAAATTAAATAGAAATGCACAACGAAATTTAAAATATACTAAAATCAAAACGAGAAACGTTGACACTTAACTAAAATAAAAATTTTAAAACAAACCAAGACCACCCAATCGGAATACACCCAAAAATGTGCCCCGATCGGAATGTTTTCCGATCTGATGATCGGAAGGTTGGCATGATCGGAATATATTAAGGACGAGTAATCGGAATATAGGAAAAGGGGTATAATCGGAATGCTAAAAAGTAAACTGATCGGAATGGGCCTAAATGAGTACAATCGGAATACTAAACAAACCAATCGGAAAACACTAAACCCTATTCCGATCGGGTGATCGGAATGAAGGGGGGAATGCTCGATCGGAATAACAGGTCGGAAAAGGGTTTTAAAACCCTTTCCGATAGGTTTCTTGATCCGAAATATAGGCAAAAGAAAATAAGCTAAAACAATAAGCTTAAACTCAAAACTAGCTCGAATCTAATAGTGAAAATGACAAAATAAGCATGAAAGACAACTTATCCAATGTAAAAGAAACAAACTTTTTGAATCAAAATATAAAAAGATGAACTTTTAAGCACGAAAACATGAATGAACAACACGGATCAAATGTAATCGCACCAAAAGCAAACGAAAATCAAGAAGGGAAGATGAAAGATTAAGACAAGAAAAGTAAAGATTAAAGAACAATAACTGAAAACTTACTTGAAAATTAAAATGATTAAAAGTGCATAACAATTAATTAAAGTGCGAGAAATAAAATGACAAGAAATGAAAATGGTGGAAGAGTGGTTTGTCAAGCCACCAACAACTCTCAACAAATGAGGTTGGTTGGTATTTATAGGGAGATTAGGGAGGAGCTTAGGAAGCTTCCTCCCTCTTTCTTCTTTCTCTTAATTGCGCACTTAGGTCCTTGATCTCTTTAATCTTTTGTTAGTCTTCTTAATACTTGGACTTTGTCTTGGGATTTCATCAAACTCGTCTAGTATTTTCTTCATAAATAAGACTCGAGTTCTTAGGCTTTTTAGTAAACTTCCGTCTTTTTCTTCGATAAAAGCTCGTGAATGCCGTGTTTTCTCCACTTTTCACCCTTTTCGTCCTAAATTACAACAAAAACACAAACCACGCATAATTCCGACATAAATGACATAAAATACACGTTTTGGCTCGGTTATTATTGTAATTAAGTGGTAAAAAGGATGGGTGTTTTCACACCTATCAAATCCCCTACACTTTACCATTGCAATGTCCTCATGCAATGCATTAGTTACAAAGCAAGATTACATTTTCCATCATAATCAATCCACGTTGGCCTTTATTAAAGAAATAGAAAATTATAAACATACAAAGTAAAGAAATCAAAAACATACCTTGGGTTTTGAAAATGTCGTGAATGATCGTCATCCTCAAGTTTCACGTTCCCTATACCAAGCTTAAAAACGAGATCATTGTTATTATAAGTTAGCAAACTATCACGAACTCATGTGGGCGAATTACTCACTTAGACTCCCTTATCCCTAGGTGTATCTCTTATATTTTATTATTGTCTAGAATGATCACGAGGATGCATTGTTTGACTTATTTCGATAGTTATTTAGTCTGAAAATAAAGCGCACGATTTAATCAATAGTTAGCTAAAGGACCAAATCTTTTAAAACTGCTTCTCGGGACCTCATAAAGTTCATATCTTGGCATAACTCGCTTCGCGATTTGAGACCTTTCTCTGACCGATATTTGGCAGCGACTTCATACTTCAAATCTTGAGAGACGTTCATGAAATAATGGTCTTCTCTTCATATAGGAATTTCTTCACTTGAAGTTTTGAGAGATTCATACTTGGACCACGACTTCTTCATTTTTCTCTAATCTTTATTTTGGACTTTGATATACAACGATCCGCCTCCTTTTATGACTTGGATCTATTCATCCTCATACCTTGTCAGGGTCTTTTCGGATACATTTCTCCATGACTTTTGGGGAGTTTTTGCTTTTCGTCGTGTGTCTTGATCCTTCATATAGATTTTTGATAAATGATTCTTCACATCACTTTTGGATCTTTAGCAACAAAATGTAGCCCTCATGCCTTGTTAGGGCCTTTTCGGACTCGCCAATCTTCGCGTCCCGCTTCAATAAGTTATGCCTTGGCTATGAACTCTAATCCATACCGAGCAACTTTTAAACGATCTGGGGCTAGAAGCTAATTAACCTTTTAAATCGTACAACCTTATTTATTAGCAGATTAATTTATTAACAAGCGGAGGGAGAATAGGCTCATAATTAATTCACATAAATTCACGAAAGAATACCGAACTTATAATTGACTCTATCATCTCTCGTTCTCCACAGTTTAAAATCTCAAGGAATGAGACTCGTGGATGCTTAGCCTATTAAATCAAAGTTTTGGGTTTTCGAGTCGCCTATAGGATCTTGCAAATTCTTAGACTTTTTCAAGTTTAGAAATCGCATTTTAAAGTTCCCTTGATAAACGACTCTCTAGGATCAATTATAGGAACTTGCGAAAAGTTCTTGTTCTTAACCCGTGAGGGTTAAGACTTTCGCGTTTTATAGCTCCCTATATAAAAGCCTAGCAAAACTTGACTTAAACACGTTAAGGATACTAGCTAGAGTAAACTTAGGCAAGTAAACTCGGGTTGAGTCTAAATATTCACGACTAAGAAAAATCTAAAACCACTTTAGTGAAAATTTATTCTAGCAAAGGAAACATATCAAAGGCAAATACAACTATACAACTAGGCCAAAATAGATTAAAAAATTTTAAAAAATGTCGAAAAATTAAATTTTCCGGTTAAATTGAGGACAAATACAAGGAAAAGAACCACTTAACTTCGATAGAAGTCCCCCCTACACTTAATATAAACATTGTCCTCAATGTTTAAGTATGTGGGAGTAAACTCCCCTACACTTAGGACATTGTGCACGTTGTTTAAATCTCACTAAGGAAGAGACAACTAAAGAGATTCCTATTTTAATATTGAGAAAATATAAAATAGTGAATCGAAAAGAGTTTAGGATAGAACCGGGGAAAAGGGAACACGGAGTCACGGTTCGTCAAAAGTCATCAAGAGTGTGTCTATGAAGCTCTAATCCCTGCACATGATAAGAAAGAAAGCAAGAAACACCACGGGGCTCCCCCTACACTTATGGTGAAAACAGGTAAAGATAGATAATTGGGTTGCCTCCCAAAAAGCGCTTGGTTTTGTTAACCGAGTCACGAGCCTGACTCGTCCTCGAATTAAATAGTCCATGGGGAAGCCTCGAATGTGATACCGGGATCAAAGACCTTGTCCTCGTTCCCGGTTGACATCAACAAAGGAGAGGCGGGGGGATAAGTCTTGAATGGGAGAAAAAGCCTTTCAACATACGAGAAGTATGTGAATTCAAGATCCACGGGAGGTGGGGTGGGTAGAGTAAGAACATTGTCCTCCCCCAAAGACAATGGATACTGAGCAAGCGGCAAAGCCGTATTGTTATCAATCATAGCATAATCAATGTCACCTCCCGGGTCAAAGCACTCATCCTCATGAACGTTAATCTCTTCGATTTCTTCATCATAGATAGGTGCGTCAAACCAAGGTTTGTCGTTCCCATCATTGAGGATTTCAGAAACTCGCTCGAAAAGATCACGATCAAGTACGAAACCATCATTCATTTGTGGGGATTGTTGATAAGTTAAATCCGCACGAATGTGGTAAACGTAATTCTCAGTGGAGGAGTGTTGATTAGGTAACTCCTCGAGAATAGGATGATTGGTCAAGTGAGTTGGTTCGTCATTATTATGAAAAATAAGACGCTCCAACTCATCAAGTTCGGCATCGATGTTGGAAAAATCGACCTCGCTTGTAGGAGGAAGCGGAGGTAAAAGAGCTAGCTCTCGTTCGATAATTTCCGCAATCTCAGGCTCGAATTGGAATTCATCATTAAAAGCGACCTCATCCTTACCTTCAGCAAATGTCGGAATATCACAAACCTCATCAAAGAATTCTTCAAGACCAAAATCACGAATCTCACTCGAAGTATCACCATCCTTAGACGAATTGGTGTTATCAAGAATAGGAGTAGTAATCTCAGAAGATGGGTTGAGATCATAGACATCATCCTCGTCATCATCATAATAGTATGGATACACTGGAGGAGGAGTAGAAGTCTCGATATTCGATATTTGCTCCTGTCGTTGATCCTCTTGATATTTTGCGATGAACTTGTTCCAAGATTCTTGAATTTGTTGAACTTGCTTAACTAGATTGTCCCGTTGTTCATTGGGGCTCAATTGTTCGAAGGAGGGTTGAGGATCGATGATGTGTTGTGGGGGTTCAAAATGTTGAAAACCGGAATTATAGCATGGTTGTGGCTCATAGTAGTTCATCGGTGGAGAAGAATTAGAAACCGGGTTTGGTTCATAATAATCCATTGGTGAAGAAAATTGAGGACACGGATTTTGCTCATAATAATTCATTGGTTGACAATAAGAAGAATCATGAGGACCCCCACAAGTTTGGCAAGAAGGGTAAGGAGAAAAGTCGAGTGCGTCTTGTGGATAGTTATTTTCATTGTCATAATTGTACCCTGGTTCTTGCCCGTAATCATACGAGTATTGAACCGGGCACGAAACATGCCAAGGAGAATCGCTTCCACAATAGATGCACGGGGAAAGATTAGGTGGGTTCAAAAAGGACGAATTAAGTGAGTGGCACAAAGGACAAAATCCTGGTATTAATTGTGTATCTTTGATATCGTTTCCGCACTGCTCACATGTACACCATTGACAAGAGTCGTTCCCGTACAATCGTCTCCCGCACCCGACGCAATTGACATAAAAATCCATAGAGAAAGATAGATAAGCAAGAAGAATATTTTTGGTGCAAAACTTTGAAAAAGAAATGCTTTTTATGATTTTTCAAATGTTTTTTTGATTTTTGAAAAATTTTTGAAACGAAAAATAACGTTCACAAGTGAACGGATCCCAAAAGCCAACGCTTCACTCACAAAAAACCTTCGATCCTCACGAAAAGAGCCGGCAGCGGCGCCATTTAATACTTGGGTTTTACTAGTTGAATGAAAAGTTCGTTTTCTCGGTGTCTAATCGAATTGATTTCCGGTTAATTGTGTGAGATTAGTTGTTCTTGGTGAAACAAATATTTTTGGATTTGGTAAAATAAATGTGCAAGACTTAAAAATAAATGACGAGAAATTAAAACTATAACTAAGTGAAACGTAAAACGGTGCAACATTTAAAACGTTAAAAGTAAATGACGAGAATTCAAATAACGTAACATTAAAATTAAACGAAAAGTAAATTAAATAGAAATGCACAACGAAATTTAAAATATACTAAAATCAAAACGAGAAACGTTGACACTTAACTAAAATAAAAATTTTAAAACAAACCAAGACCACCCAATCGGAATACACCCAAAAATGTGCCCCGATCGGAATGTTTTCCGATCTGATGATCGGAAGGTTGGCATGATCGGAATATATTAAGGACGAGTAATCGGAATATAGGAAAAGGGGTATAATCGGAATGCTAAAAAGTAAACTGATCGGAATGGGCCTAAATGAGTACAATCGGAATACTAAACAAACCAATCAGAAAACACTAAACCCTATTCCGATCGGGTGATCGGAATGAAGGGGGTAATGCTCGATCGGAATAACAGGTCGGAAAAGGGTTTTAAAACCCTTTCCGATAGGTTTCTTGATCCGAAATATAGGCAAAAGAAAATAAGCTAAAACAATAAGCTTAAACTCAAAACTAGCTCGAATCTAATAGTGAAAAGGACAAAATAAGCATGAAAGACAACTTATCCAATGTAAAAGAAACAAACTTTTTGAATCATAATATAAAAAGATGAACTTTTAAGCACGAAAACATGAATGAACAACACGGATCAAATGTAATCACACCAAAAGCAAACGAAAATCAAGAAGGGAAGATGAAAGATTAAGACAAGAAAAGTAAAGATTAAAGAACAATAACTGAAAACTTACTTGAAAATTAAAATGATTAAAAGTGCATAACAATTAATTAAAGTGCGAGAAATAAAATGACAAGAAATGAAAATGGTGGAAGAGTGGTTTGTCAAGCCACCAACAACTCTCAACAAATGAGGTTGGTTGGTATTTATAGGGAGATTAGGGAGGAGCTTAGGAAGCTTCCTCCCTCTTTCTTCTTTCTCTTAATTGCGCACTTAGGTCCTTGATCTCTTTAATCTTTTGTTAGTCTTCTTAATACTTGGACTTTGTCTTGGGATTTCTTCAAACTCGTCTTGTATTTTCTTCATAAATAAGACTCGAGTTCTTCGGCTTTTTAGTAAACTTCCGTCTTTTTCTTCGATAAAAGCTCGTGAATGCCGTGTTTTCTCCACTTTTCACCCTTTTCGTCCTAAATTACAACAAAAACACAAACCACGCATAATTCCGACATAAATGACATAAAATACACGTTTTGGCTCGGTTATTATTGTAATTAAGTGGTAAAAAGGATGGGTGTTTTCACACCTATCATTGACCAAAGGCTTCCTCAGCTTCCTTTTTCCACCGGAAGTCTCCCTTCTTAATGCACTTCTTGAGTGTTTTGAATAGGGGGAGTGACTTCTCTGCGGACTTTGATAAGAACCTATTTAGCCCGACCAACATTCCATTTAAGGACTGCACCTCTTTCCATGTCTGAGGGGATGTTAGCTGTATTACTGCGTCCGTTTTTTCTGGGCAAGGTTTGATGCCATTTGGATCAATCATATATCCAAGGAACATTCCCTCTGTCGCCCCGAACGTGCATTTCTTTGGATTTAGCTTCATATTAATCCTCCTCAATGTGTCAAATGTCTCTTGGACATCCCGGAGAAGTGCATCCTCCGTATGACTTTTTATGACTAAGTCATCCACATAGACCTCCAGGTTGCTGCCTATCTGTGAGTCAAAGGCTTTTTCCACAAGCCGCTGGTATGTAGCCCCGACGTTCTTTAGTCCAAACGGTATTTTTGTATAATAGTATACGCCTTGACTAGTATGGAACGCCGTCTTCTCTGCGTCCTCTTCCGCCATCTGGATCTGGTGGTATCCTTTATATGCGTCTAAGAAGCACTTAAAGGGATATCCACATAGGGATTCCACCTTCCAGTCAATCTCCGGTAACGGGTAACAATCCTGTAGACAGGCTTTGTTCAGATCCGTGAAATCCACACACATGCGCCAGCTCCCGTCATGCTTTTTGACCATGACTGGATTGGATAACCACTCGTGGTAGTATACCTCGCACATGATACCTGCGTCCACTAGTTTCCGTACCTCATCCAGTATCACTCGGCAGCGTTCAGGTGCCTGACCGCGCTTTTTTTGCTTGACGGGTTGGTACCCCTGGCGGATCTGGAGCTTATGTTCTGCTATCGCGCGTGGTACGCCCGTCATATGCTTGGGCTCCCATGCGAATATATCTAAATTTGCCTTCAAGAGAGAGCACATGGCCCTCTGGCCGTCATCCGAGAGCGTTCCCCCTATGGACACCTCTTGTTCCAGGTAATCAGGATGAATTGCCACCCTCTAATTGGGAGGTGGTGATCCATCCTTGGGTGGAACAGGTGGAACCAGTGTTGTCACGGCATGACACTCGGACGCTGGCACGATTGTGTTGTAAATGGTGACAATTCCTCCTTCCACAGGGAATTTGATCATTCCGTGTGTGCCGTGGAAGGTACCGCCCGTATGGCCAGAATACCTGGTCTGCCTATGATCCCATTGTATGGAGAATGTAAACGTATCACCATAAAGTTCATCCACGCAGTGGTGGAGTGCTCTTCATTCCCAATGGTTACAAGCAGACGCAGTTGCCCTATCGGCCAGATGGTGTCTCCACTAAAACCAATGAGCGGCGCCGTGGCCGGTACCAATTGGCTTTTTATTTCTGGTCGTAACTGCACAAAACAGTGTTCGTACAGTACTTCTGCTGATGACCCTCCATCCACATACATGCGACGAACATTGTGTGTTCCAATGCTTATCTCATTAGTGAGAGGCGCATCAATCACATCGCTTGCTGTGATGGGAGGGAATGAGATTTCCCTGCCGCGTGAAATTTTTTGACTAATTTTCTGTCTCGTGCGGCGCTGTCTGGATTGGATCATGTATATAGTTGAAGGTTTGTCCTTTTGGGGATCCTTCTTGTCATACTTCTTGTTGTCTTTCCCATCCTTCCAATCCTTAACCAAATGCTTGAGTTTACCTGACTTGATCAGTGACTCAATGTGCTTCTTGAGCTGGATACATTCCTCCGTACCATGACCTTTGTCGTTATGGAATTTGCAAAAGCGATTTCCTTGGTGACGGTCTAGCGGAGTCGTCATTGGGGGAGGCCTCGGAAAATTAGCACCTTCCGTGAGCAAGATCTCCCGGTAGGACATCTTTAGAGGGGTAAACTTATCGTCCGGCCGTCCTCCCTTGTTTTGGCTCTTATAGTCTGAGCCCCTACCATTGTTTTGATTGCTCTGACCGCCCGACTGTCTCCTGGACTGGTCGTTCGATCGGTATCCGTTTCCTTTTGAAGGGTAGGCCGCGGCAACCGCGGTTTCTCCTTCTATGAAGTTTCTGACTCTTTCCATGAGGTCGTCATACCTCTCCGGGCGCTTGTCATTGAGACGCCTGATTAATTCCCTGTCTGTTATGGCATGCATGTAGTCGAAAATTTTCAGGAGTTCCGGTATTGTCTTTGTGCGTGTGCACTCGTCATTGAAGCGCTCAGTGAAGGCTTCCGTACACTCTCCCGGCCGTTGCTTGACGGTTGCCAATGAGACAGGGTCCCTATTATACTTCTTCTGACGATTATAATTATTCTTGAACGCAGTGCGTAATTCAGTGAAGATATCAATGCTTCGCGGAGGAAGTCCTTCGAACCAGTCGCGAGCATTGCCAAACAAGGTTGAATTGAACATCTAGCACCATATAGGCATGGGCCATCGCTCAATTTTTGCCTGCGTATCAAATATCTTGAGGTGATCATCCGGATCACCCGTTCCATCATAAGTCTTGACACACGCCGATATGCGACGTTTTGTGTCCTCGGAGTAATTCCGTATGCGGAGAGTAAAAGGATCTTCCCTGGGATCTGCCCATGGATGGGTGAGCCTAGGGTCACACCACGGTTGGGAAAGATCTTCTGCTTCCGTCTCTTGGTAATAAGGACCGCCATTGTACTCCTCATCGTTTGGTGGCGGTGGAGGAGTACGCCTAGGCCGACGGCGCTTGGGCGGATGGTCATCCGAATCCTCTCCTGATGGATCAGGAGAAGGATGCGGTGCCCCATCTCTTGGGAGAGGACCGCTCTTGTGAGAAGAGCCAGGGGCCTTCTTCTCGATGTTCATCCTATCCCACACACTCGTGCGGCGATTGGCTCTGGTCAGTTCCTGATCCGGTCGTTCGGGTGAACCGTCGGACCTCTCCCCCTCGTCTCGAGATTGCACTAGTTCCTGCATGAGACGATCCCCTATGCGTTCGAACACATTCTTAGGTTGGGGAGTTTCCTCAAAGAGGCTCCGCTCCTGAGGTCGGGTCCTTCTCTTCCTCTGATTTTGAGAAGAGGTGCTTGGTCCGGCATTGCCAAAGTTGAGTCTAGATTGGAGGTCCCTCCCTAGATTTAACCTTGATGCAATCCCTGAGACGATCCTATCAAAGTTCTGCGTGAGAACTCGAGTGAGATCATCCTCGCTGAGTGGTTCGACCTCTACTTCTTCCTCGGTCGATGGTCTGCGCGGCTCCTTGTTAAGGGGATTGGGCGCACTCCCTGGATCAGGATTGTCCAAGGTCGAAGTAGGTGGTGGAGTCATGGAGATGGTGCTTGTCACCCCCATGGACTGAAAGCCACTCCAGTTGTTTGGTCCCCCTGCTTGATGGCTAGGGGATCGAGTGGGAATGAGTATCCCTTCCCCTTGGGACTTCCGATTTCCAGGATTTGTGTTCCTGAGATTGCCTTGCGGATGCCCCTTCGTCATTGAGACTTTCAAGATGAGATTTCGCTCTAGCTTAGTGTAATGGTCCCACGGATGGCGCCAACTTGTTGATGCAAAAGTTGGGTGATCCTTGCTAGACTCGAATTAGGCTTAATTCGGGTTGGTTGGACTCCGGCTCCTGCACCAAGTGAATCGTATGGTTAGGATCCTGCACACTAAACAACACGCGTTAGGCTTACCGTGGGAATGTTTCCCACGAATAGACTCTGGCGTGAGATTAAGTAATCGATTAGGGTTATAGGAATCAGATGAGAGTTTTAGAGTGTAGAATGTAATACCTTTGTGGAACCCTTGGGGGTTCCTTTTATAGGCAGTGAAACCCTAATGGGCTGTCACTGATACTTCGGCCCCAAGGAAAGGATAAGTACCAGAATTAGATTGATTGTTATCTTCTAATTATGGTGAGTGAATATCCTCTTCTTTGGGGTAATTCCTATTCATAGACAGAATATGATTCTGTCTAACCCTGTACCGGCCATGCTGGGCCGTGGGCCGCACACGTGTGTGCGGTTACTGTTCATATAAGCCCATAAGCTTAAATAACATTATTCCCACCCATTCGTGATGGGCCGGATACGGGTAGTACCCTTGGGCCGGGTTCATGACCTGGCTGGGGACTATACGTCATCATTATGAAAAATACCAAAAATAATCTTCTTAATCCTCTATCATGTTTAATTCTTTTTCTCCTCACCCTCCAGTTTTTAATTCTTCTATGAATTCCTTCGTCAATTGTGCAGGGTGTGGAGAACCGTTATATGGTCTTTTACCATGTCGATAGTGTACATGTGAGCGTTGTAGAAATGATTTACGTCACGATTTACGAGTTGGATTTTTTTCTTTTTGTAATGAAATTACTTCATGCGGAAATCCGAATTTTTCAATAATTCTCTCGATTTTTATCCACCTCCACACCCAACATAGGAGACACCCTCGTGTGAGTTTTGTGGAAACGATCTCATTTTGGAATTAATTGTTCGCATCGATTCTCGCTTAATTACGAGCAAGAACCGGGCTACAATCAAAACTTTAATGATAATTGTTATCCACAAGATTCACCGAGTTTAACACAACAACATCTTTGTTTTGAGTAATGTGGAGGACCTCACGAGAGCTTTAATTTTCAACCGATGGATCAAAGTTTTTATGAGCCCATTCCTTGCTATAATTCCATTCCCTCCGGTTTTGACCAATCCCAACTATTTTCTCTCGAGAGTGAAAATTTTAAACGACATGAAACATTGTTCCAACAAATAATGAATCAAAGAAATGTTGAAATTGTTGAAAAAAGCATCGAAGATATGTTGCAAGAAAAAAGACAAATTGATCAAGAGATTAACGATATAACTAATGAATTGGGAAGTCAAAGATATCATGGAAAAATAATTGATGAGGAATTTAAAAGAGAGTGGGAGATTAAGATTAGACAACTTTCGCAAGATTATAATGGATTAAGCATTGAGATTCGAAAGAAAGAACAAGCTCAAGAGGAAGCTATATATCTTGCTACTCGTGAAATCGAGCGTTCTCTTCTTATTGATGATGACGGGGAGAGTACTATTTATTTGCGAGATCTTATTGCTCAACATCGTTCGTCTAGTGCAATCGTACTTCCTTTTCTTGTCTTGCCGGCTATAGAGCCTGAGAATTCACCCATCCTAGGAGCTGAGGATATCATCACAACTCCTGCAAAGGAGTCAGACGAAGTAATAAAGTCTAGTGTTGAGATTCTTGTCCAAACCCCAAGAGAGTTCGATGGTATTTCCAATGAAACATGTGATTTGCCACATTGTGATGACTCTCCTTCTTCCATTCACTTTGAGATTTTCTCCAATTCTAATGATGAAAACTGTGATGGAAATGAAGATTTTGAGTATGATACGACTTCTATCAAATTTTCTAATGAGGAGTTCTCCGATGAACTTTCTTATAAAGATGACATTCACGACTCGGATTATGAGGCGTTTCCCGATGAACCTACTCTTCTTCACCTATTTCCACCGGTAAATGAGGTTGATTTGACTATTCCGATCCTTGAGAAGTTCACTGATGAACTTACTCATTTAGATGTGGAAGACGTGATTCTTCGTGAAAAATTATCCAACGTCTATCTTCTCATTTCTAAGATCAAATCTTTGAAATCTAAGCCTAATGCCAAGTCTTTTTCTCCATCTCCTATTCCTATTGAGGATAGTGATCCGTGTAAAACCCCTGTTTTTACCACTTTGACTTTATCACCTCATGTATACGTTTACATGAATAAATGTAATCTCACTTCAGTTATCTTATGAAGCTTCACTCTCTCATTTAATTATACTGTTGACTCTAGTGGATTTATAAATATATGAGACTTTCATCATATTTAATCTCTGCAAGGCCACATTTTTCATACTCTAACGTATGTCATATATTTCTAAAAGTTAGAAGATTATCACCCACCTTGTGCTCGTTTTAACTAAGTTGCCACATTTAGTTCCTACATAAACATGACCTCATAGAACTACACATCACTTTTCTTTAACTCTATGTCACACGGCTTGAAACACATACACAAACTTACTTTTGACACAAACTTTACTACTATACTAAACATTACCTAACCCCTTACATTATTATCTATACTACACTTAACCTTACTAGATATTTTGAAAACATCCTTTCCCCACATGTGTGATATAACCCGCGGCTAGGAGTACTCCAACATAACCAACATCACATTTTACCATACTAGGATCTTGTACTAGGACTGGGTAATTAATGGAGGTACTTGGCTGTCTCCTAGATTCCCTTTCTAGCCGAATACATGCACCACCTCACCTTGTACAACACTCCCACATTATGGCAAGAACCTAGTCACCTTGGCCCTTGGCAAAACCGGCGGCCTCATGCTCAAACCATGAGCCAATGTACAATTGAAATAATTAAGAGGGTGTACTAGATATCTAGGGCAAAGATATATATGGTACCTAAGCTAGACAAGGCAAAAGCCTTCCCTCCTCTCTCTCTTAGACGTGTAACCCCAATATACCACACTCATCTCCCTAACTACTTCATAACTACCTTAAAACACTCCCATTTGGGCACAAACATTCGGCTAAAACAAAGGTGACATGAGCAAATCATCCTAGAACATTTACTCATATCTCATTTACTTCCAATCATTCTCAAACAATCCTACATTTACTCCATAGCGTTGAATTGAGCCGAATCTAGCATTGAAGAAGAAAGATGGTCACGGCATACATATATTTGACTAGGGAAGCTTCACTTGTTCACTCATAAGAAACCTCAAGCTTTAGTGTTACTACTACTTCATCCTACCTAGATCTAAACAAGTAAGTAAACTCTTCCATATCTTATGTTTCTCATGCATGGCATTCACCTAAAACTTATAATGAGCAAGGCTAGAATGCATGCACACGTAAACCATGCTAAAACCTCTTAGCAAAACCCACGGCTTGAATATCATAGTTACAAGGAATCATGTCTCCAAGTTTGGACTTATAATCAACATATGTAAACAAGAAACTAACCTAGGTTTGCTTCATAAAAAACTAAAAGTGTTAGACCTAAGGGTTAGCTAGATTAAGCCCTAGATGTCTCGTCCTAATTAGTCTAGCCAAAGGGAGAACACATTGACTTATCATCTTGGAATAACTTGTGATAAAATGGAAGGATTGGTTATGTAAAACACTAGAAAAGCTTAAGCCATATGCTCCTAACATTCAGCTTATTTTTAAAAAACCAAGTATGTACCATGGCTTATTGAATCTTGAGACAATAACTAGTATGATACAATGGAAGATCCGCTTTGATAAGTTAAATCATTACTTAAGCTACACAAATAAGCTATAAGCCGAACCATATATGTGTAATCAAATAAGCCATAAGCTTATTTGGGCCGAACCATATTAGGCCCAAGTTGTGAAGATTGGTTATACTAATTTGACTAAGTGTATGGTTAAATATATAAGCCCATTGTTAAGCCCATAAGCCCAAAGTAAATGAATTGGTTAAATAACTATAGTAAAATTTACTAAGTATAATTAGCCCACTATGAGCCCGTTTGGCCCAAGGAACATAACCAAACCCTTAATGGGCCATTTGAACCCATTAAGCACTAAATATATATGTATTAGAGACTTTTTGTGCTAGTTGTGTAATATAATGAAAGTACTAAGTTGAAAATAAAAAGGTATGGGACTTATAAATACTTTTCAAGACTTAAAAGTAGTACAAGGACTAAACATGTTGATTGGGAAGGTATAAGGTTGCGTTGGCAATTAGCCGAACCTTATTTAAGAACCACAAGGACTAAAGGTGTCATATTGTTAACTTATAATGAGCCCTAGATACTATTTGGGCCATAATAAATATTTTCGGAACTTGAGGGACTAGAATTGTCCATTTCATAAACTTATACAAAACTTGGATTATTTTTGTGTCTTTCTTAAATACTTCGAAACCACAAGGACTCGTTTTGACACTTTTAAAAATTAAACTAAACCCTAGGGGGCTGTTTTGTAACTTGTGAATACATCTAAACCTTAACCAAAACTACAAGGACTAGAATTGTCATACTATGAAACTTATATAAGCCCTAGGGGTGTTTGTGTAAATACCACGGGTATTTATACTAAATTGGAGGACTAGTTTTGCCATCTTCCTAAACTTGAATAAACCTAATTATATATTTTCCTATATATATATAAAGTATAAACTTGGAATAAAATGCTTAAAACCAGTAGAAGCATATACGGAGTATTACAGTAACGTTTGAACAGTCTATTATATATTTCTAAGACTATATAATTATTTAGGTTGTTGACTGTGTGTTGGGCATTACCTTGGACTTTTGTGACCGTGCTATATTACTAAGGTGAGTTCATGGCCCCACTTCACATATATTGACAAACTTTTAAATCCTTTTAGGGGAGAAAACATGCAACGGATTTATGGATATAAACTGAACTGTATCAACTTTGATTATATGTGCCTATTGTAGAATTCCTCATGACCCGTGAACTGAAACTGTTAAAATCGTTGGATTACATGAATGTTATAAATAGATCTATTTGGGATTGACCATCCCCACCTGGGTGAGTCATGCTCACTGTGCCTTGGCCGGGACAACAGGTGTTTACCATGTTAGCACTTATTATTGATGGGTGCCTTTTTAGAAGGCGAAACGCTCTCATTTGTTGAGGGCTCAACTATGTCAAGTGTTAGTTTCGGGCAATAGGCAGTATAATTACCTTTAAACATTAATGCTTTGTGCATTACTGTATCAGTGACTATTTATATCCAAACCATTTAACTAAACCTATGAATTCACCAACAATTTTGTTGACCCTCAAAAGCATGTTTTTCTCAGGTATTTGAAGCAGGTAGTTGTTATATGCATGGACTGCAGCATTTGAGTAGACAACACTTTAGCAAGCATCTGGGATTTTCATATGGAACTCATAAACAATCTTTTATTTATGTCAGAACTATTTTAATAATGATTTGCACTCCTGGTCATGTAATAAATGTTTAATAATCTTTTATCTGATGCTCTATGTACTATTTGCTTTTAATCCACCCACGTGACACCCAAATATTATATCCGCTGCATTTGACCAATTTGGGGTGTCACAGAATGGTATCAGAGCAAAAGTTATAGAGAACCAGACCCAGAAAATTTATAAAATATAAAAATAAATTTTTTATATAAACTGGACTATAACTACATTAAAAATCTTTGGGATTTTCTTTTGGGACTAGAATAGTTAAGCATATAGGACGTAGAGCATGCATTTCTTATGTGATCTATGTGTTCATTAATTTTAACTTTTGGTTAAATGATCTGATAAGTATTAACTAAACCCTAACATGTTATGTCAATGGAATACTCACTATAACTATTATAACATAAAGTTATTATTTAAAACTTTTAACTTGAGTAAGCATACACTTACGTCAATTAAAAATGATGATTTTTCAGAGATACTATGACATCGCCGACATCCGTACTTCCAGGGTGGCTGTCCGCCTCTGATTCTGAGGACAGTCAGCCTGCTGGAGTGGTCCCAACTATTTCTTCCCCGCCTACTGCTTTGATTCCCCCTGCCGAGGAGCAAGACCCGGTGACCCATACCCTGCCGCCCTTACCATCCTCGTCATCACTCCAGGGTCATGCTATGTAATTAATTTAATTTAGACATGACTTAGGTTATATTATTATTATTAATAATACATGATTTTAACCTATGTATTTTATTAGTTAATTTATACTAAGAAAGTAATTAATTATTAAAACATGACTTATAATTAATTAATTTGCATGACTTAGGTTATATTAATAATAAATATTAATACATGTTTTAACCTAAGTATTATTACCTTTTATTTAATTAAATCATGTTATATTTAATTAAATCTTATAACCTATAGTTTATTTAATTTACATGTAATAATTAATAAACAATACTATATATCACATGACTTAGAATATTAATCAGTAAAACTTAAGATTATATATTATTAGCTTAATAATCCAACTTATTTCTAATTATAGAAACTTTCTATTTTTAGAAACTTATTTAATTAAGGCAGCTAATCTATTTATGGAAACTTTCTATTTTTAGAAACTTATTAACTAAGACAGCTAATCTATTTTTTGAAACTTTCTATTTTTGGAAACTTTCTATTTTTGGAAACTTTCTATTTTTGTAAACAATCTATTTTTGGAAACTTTCTATTTTTGGAAACTTTCTATTTTTGGAAACTTTCTATTTTAGGAAACCTGCTATTTTTAGAAAGTTACTTATTATTACACAACAAGTATAATAATACAAGAAATACAAGTAATACTTAATCAGAATAGAAATAATACATGATAAACGCAGTATTAAGCTAAAATCAGTAAAACATGACATGAACATATAAAACAAGCTAAGACATGATATAAAATCAGTTACGTACTCAGTAATCAGAATACTTATACATGTATATTATTTATGTAGCATTAGTGATATCGAAGTAGGACTCTCTTTTGTTCGTCTTCTTCGTTCACTGGATACAAGGTACGGATTCTCCGTCCTTTCAGTATGGACATTCCTTCCTTATTAGGATTTCTAGTAAGCAGCCAACTGTTTTCCCAGTATATGTTTTATATGTTTTTGAATTGCTTATGTTTAATTAGATACCTAAAGCCATATACATGCATGACCAGTTTCACCTAGTTATGGATGTACCATAACCATAGCACTGGAGGCACCAGTGTTATGACTTCACCACGGCGGAGTGATAGCTCGTGGCTTCCCTTCAGCTTTTGGCCATATCATTATTATCATGTGGGGCGTATGGGTGCATCCTAGGTTACATGTTTTTACAGATTATTCAAGTGAATGTGGTGTGTGTCTTTCATCCTTCACAAGGAGCTGATCCCTCCTACCTATAAACTTATATTAATTAGTGGCAGCCCCTCTAATTGCATGACGAGGTTACCCCTCCAAGTATTCATGCACGTTGATATTTCATGACCTAGATTGGCTAATGGTAAACATGTTAAACAGTTTTTATATGATAAACATAAGGCTTTTGAAACTATAAAACCAGTTTTTACTAAGATATACCAGGTTATCCAGGACTTAGTCTTTTCCGCTGCTTTATGCTTATATGCTTATATTATTCATGCTATACTTGTATATCCGTGCACTGAGCGTTATGCTCAGCCATTTTTCCTTTCATGTCCCAAAACGACAGGTACTCAAGGACGCTCGTAGACTTTAAGCGTACGTGCATATGGATTGGAAGCTTCCTAGCCTTCATTACTTTATGCATTTCTTCATACTTTTGACACTTATTTCTATGGACATTGTTTAGTCCTTTTCTTTTACAGTACTTATGTTTGTATGTGATGAGTTCTACTTTTGGGGTATCGATGTTTGTTTCCGGTATTTCCTTTATGGTCATGTGATGTTTTATACATTTGTACTTATATGCTTTGATGACACGCCATAATCACGCGTGACATTACATTTACCAAAATGGGGTGTTACAGTGTTCGATTCGACTATTTGGCTAAATGATTTGCAAATATTGCTGAGATTCCGTGCTAGTATTCTTATATTTCGAGTATATTAGATTTTGGTTTAACTGATATTTGGGTGATTTGATTCAAGTCTGTGGTTCTTATTTATGCAGTAATATTTCATAACTGTTATATATCAAGTTAGCCAAACGAATGTTTTGGGCTTGGAATCATTAATCTGTCACATTTTCATTACCAAAAAATAACATATCACATTAGTCACTCCTATAACTTTAGCTTCCTATTCTTATTGTCCAAAAAAAATTAATAATCTCCAAAAATGTCCTTCACTGGACTCGACCCATGACCTCCTGGTCATGTGCACAATGTGTTAACCATCTGATCTAGCCATTTGATTGTGTTTAAGTAAAGTCTGAATAATTAATATAGCTTGTTAGATTCAGGGCTGTCAGCTTTTAATTTCTATTTTAATCAAAGTTTTCATTTAATAAATTTAAATCATTAGTTTTAAAAATTAATTTTTTAAAGTAAAAAAAATATATATATAAAACAAATAAATATATTTTATTATTTTGTAGAATTTTAAATTGTTTTAAATTTAGTTTTTAAATACTTTAGCTTTAATAAGTTTTGGAATAAATAATTTTAGATCTAAATAATTTCAGATCTAAATAATTTTTGTTTTATTAAAAATAAATTTTCAAATAGAGTTAGTTTTTATTTTTGAATAGCTATTAAATTGTTTTTAAATAAATTTTGTTTTAGGAAAATATTTTGTTAAAATATTTTGTTTAATTAAAAATAGATTATTTTAAATAGATTATAATTTTAAAAAAAGTTTAAATTTTAAATAAATGTCTTATAGAATTTAATATTGAGAAACGATTCATTCACTTAGGATTTAATAATTGTAGGATTAGTTTTAGATTAAAAACCGAAACCCAATCCGAATCAATTGTCCAAATTAAAACAAACGTCTCAAATTCATAAGATCCTTGTGTACAACGAACTTGGATCGCACACGTGTTTAATTGAATTCGTCTTTGGCTTATTTATAGATTATTACATTTTCCTATGGGTAATTTCCTAAATTTGCTCCATAACGTATCTAATTAAAATACACCGATATTCCTCATCACATCAGTGAGCACTTAAAACTATTATTGGGTGAAGCTTTCGATTATTCGGGGTGCCAATACTTCAAAACTGTGATGCTGGCGATACCTTAATGTTTTCCCAATTTAATTACATTGAAGCTACTAGAAAAGACTAGAAACCAACAATCAAGACTAAACCGCTAAGCCAATACTTATTAGCAAAATATATATACAAGCGAAGGGAGAATAAGCAAACAATTAGAACACATGAGTTTTTGAAAGAATACGAGTACTCTATGTTTAGCATAGTAACTTATAATTAACTCTATCATTTCTCGTCCTCATTTAAGAGACTTAGCCTAATATAAAGTTAATCAATCGAAGCTAAGTGCTCAACACGCACGGTCGAGTAAAAAATTACTCTTATTCTCGCCATCGGAAAATCTACATTCGTGTCTTAAACACTTATGAAAATATGAGAAATTTTTTAAAATTTGGCCATTTTTAGCCTTATTTGCAACAAAACGATAACAAAAAGATGAAAGTTTCAAAGCGTGAAGGTTTAGCAAGATCGAGTATCTATTCACCCCCCATATTAAAGTTATACATTGTCCTCAATGTTTCGAGTCTAAGGGTAGAATACCCCCATACTAGAGACGTAGTCGAATGCTTGAAATCTAGCATGGAAAGGGTGGAACCATTAAATCAATAGCCGTTTATGAAGTGTGCTAAAAGACCTAAGGTTAGAACAATCAAGGATATATCAATTGGATATCGAGAAATTCTTCAAAGCAAACGATCGAGTGCTCACGTAAAACGAACACGAGAGGCTCCAATCGTGAAGATGATCATCTAAGAACCACAATTCACAAACAACCATGGAACAAAGGTTGGAAGGGCACAAATCCCCTCACATTTGCTACATTAGAAAGTGATAATATGTACATGGATAAGCATGGGAACTCCCCCACGAGGCACCTCATTTTTTATTACCGAGTCGAGCTCGACTCGATCCCCTCAATACTAATTATCATTGGGGAAGGTGACTTGGTCGAGATCGTCCAAAGAAGGGACTTCCCCCCCCCCCCCCAAAGTAGTGCTTCAACCTATGTCCATTCACCTTGAAATTAGGCCCATCATTTTGAGCTAGCTCGATGGTCCCATAAAGAAAAACTTGTGTTACGGTGAATGGAACCGACCAACGGGATTTCAGTTTTTCGGAAAATATTTTCAAACGAGAATTAAAAAGTAACACTTGATCACCAACGTTAAAAACCCGGTTTTTAATCTTTGAATCATGAAACTTTTTAGTCTTTTCTTTAAAAATAAATGAATTTTCATAAGCATTATCACGTAATTCATCAAATTCATTAAGTTGTATTTTCTGGTGATCTCCCGCGGTCTTCAAATCAAATTTTGCATGCTTTAGAGCCCAATATGCCTTGTGTTCAAGTTCGATAGGCTAATGGCAATTCTTCCCATACACCAACTTATAAGGAGTGCACACGATTGGGGTCTTATAAGCGGTGCGAAAGGGCCATAAAGCATCATCAAGTTTGTCGGACCAAGACGCACGGTTCTCTCCTATTGATCTTTCCAAGATCCTCTTCAAAGCTCGGTTTGAAACCTCGAGTTGCCCACTCGTTTACCGGTAATAAGCCATAGAAAGACGATGTGTAACCCCATATTTCTTTAGAACCTTTTCGAATTGGTCATTACAATAATGGGTTCCACGATCGCTTATGATTGCACGAGGGGTTCCAAACCGAGAGAACAATTGTTTCAAAAACTAGACTACCACACGAGTATCGTTCGTAGGCAAAGCCTTAGCTTCCACCCACTTAGATAAGTATTCAACCGCAACGAGGACATACTTGTTCCATGAGATGATGGGAAGGGACCCATAAAATCAATTCCTCAAACGTCAAAGATTTCACAAACTTGGATTATATTTTTGGGTATTTCATCCTTTTGTGGTGATTTTCCTTGACGTTGGCATGAGTCACATGACTTGACAAGTGCATGTGCATCTCGGTAAATAGTAGGCCAAAAGAAGCTGGCATCAAGCACTTTCTTAGCCGTGAGATTAGAACCGTGATGACCTCCCGTAGGGCCTTCATGACAAGCTCTAAGGATATTAGTAGCTTCGGTGCAAAAAACACTATGTCTAATGATTTGATCAGCACAAGTCCGAATTAGATAAGGGTCGTCCCAAAAGTATAAGTTGACGTCACGGAAGAATTTTCGTCTTTGTTGAGTCGTTATACCCTTAATGATGAAGTTCCCCGCATGGTAATTTGAAATGTCCGCTGATTGTAGTGTTTTTGCTACCCTTTAGGAAAAGAGCAACAAAATAGGACAAGTAGGCACGATGATTTAGGAAAACCGTGTGTAAATGACCCTAAAAGTGAGTTCGTTCTCGAGGAGGCTAGTGCGTTGTGTTAAGAATTGATTAATGTTTGTGATTATATTTGAGAAAAGAAAGAAAAGAGAAATAAGAAAGAAATGACGGTTACGAAGACGGATCGAGCTAAGACGAAAAAGCGTTCACGTAAAACCGTAAAAAACTACAAAATTAAAATTTTTAAACCTAAAAATTAATTAAAAGCTAAAAGTAGTCTAAAATAATATAAATAAGAATAAAAATCCAATAAAAATATTTTAAAACCTTTTATTAATTAAATATTCAATTTTAAATGCTAATTAAAGCCCTAAAATTAAATATAATTAATCAAAATGTCCAAAATATTATTTTATTGAACAAATAACTTACTTATATTATCTAAAGACTAAAAAGTATTTTTCCTAATTTTTAAAAACTATTTTTCTATTTTTAAATCACTAAAAAAACTATTTTAAAACTAAGATAATTATAAAAAATAATAAAATAATGCCAAAAATAATTTAACAATTTTAAAAATCCTAATTTACTCTAATGAACAGTAGAAAAATGAAAATGTTTGAAAAATATTAATTTTTCCACTAAAAGACAAAAACAGTTTAACATTAAATCCTAATTAAACTAAATTAATTATAAAAAATAATTAAAAAGTGAACAGTAAAAACCTTTTATACCAAAAATCTTAAAATGTTTTTCTAAATCTAAGAAAAATGTTTAAACTGAAAAATAAGTATTTTTGGCACTAAATGCCAAAAACAGAAACATTAAAAAGTATTTAAAATAGCTATAAACCTAAAAAATAGTAAATGAACAGTAAATAAAAATTTAATTAAACTGAAAAAATCCTAAATAAAATAAGAAAAATAATGGAATTGATTTCAAGTCCTAATTCTAAAATTTACCCACAAAAGACAAAAACTCTAGAAATCTGATAGTGACACTTGCTTGGGGTTTGTCTGCTAGTGAAGCAGTACCAACTTGTGTATTAGCAGGGGAAACCTTTTTCCCACTGCTAGTGCAATTCTCAGGTCTGGTGACCTTAGGAGCTTAGGAAAGCTCTTGGGCTGGTTTCTTTTGGAACAAAAGGCACCCCTATACTCAGTTGAGTATAGGGAGTCAATAGAATCACAAAAACACACAAGTCCTAATACAAAATCAAGCTAAAATGGCACACCAAGTTTCTGATTAAGCTAATTGGGTGTCTGATGAATAGTAGGCCTATTGTTTACTTGCACAAATCCGAATTTCAAAGCCTCATAACTTACACATAAGCTGACCAATAAGCATTCAATCTATTGCAAACCTATGCTTAGTATAACCTTTAACAATGATCAAGATTGGAGGCACACATTTTCAGAAAATAGTCACTAAAAGGCACTTAACTGATTTTTACCACTTAAGCCAATTTTATCATGCAAATTTGTTTAAGACTCTACCAAACTGAGAACCAAGAGCATATATCACTTACTAGCATCCAAAGAGGTGTGTTTAACCAGGTTTTAACCCAAAAAACTTTCACCAATATTTATCAAATTCCAAATCCAAACACTCCTTAAGATTTTCTGAAAATGGTTTGACACACCAAATGCATTCAAACTTCAACCAAATTGCTTCTAATCACTCCTAACATGCATATTATACCAAAATAACTCAAATCAAACCATGAGAACAACTCTTGAACAACTTTCATGCAAAATCACTTAAACACCAAAATTTGAAACTAAAAATGGAAACAAGGACTTTACCTAGAGGGACCTACATCCAGGTCCCTCAGTGACTGCTATGTCACCTCCAATCAGGCTGGGGCCTAAGTAGAACCTTGGAAGATCAGGCTCCAAGTGAAACCTGCTAAGAAAAAAAAAATGAAGAACACACAATATACAACTAATCTGATTTATCTTCCTTTCTTAAACCTTTTTCACAAATCAGTAAAACTTGAACTTTGAACACGTTTTGAACCAAGGACAAAATCAGAAATCCAGGAATCCAATTCACTTTCACTTCATAAATTCTTGGATTTCTGAAAATTACAAAACCTTTTCAAAAACCTTTTGAAAACTCAAACACACAAAGTGTTTATCAAATGATTAATGGAACTCAGAATCTTAGCTAACTTTTACACCAACTTTTAAAAAATCATAAAAGGAATTACTTTGAACAAAACACCAACTTTATATTTAGTAAAAAGGAATTACAAGAAAATTGCTAAAATTCTGGAACAAAGTATAATGGACACAAACGTCTCATTATATACTACACAATAGAACAATGTAGAACCCTAAACCCTAATACATGGATTTCCTAAAATGTCCTTGGTCAAAAAGTCTTGATTCCTGGTCTTTGAGGTCTTCATGTGATCTTGTTCTCTTTCTTGTGATGACAGCTATCATTGATGATCTTGGACCCTTAATTTTGTTGTGGAGGACAAGGAGTAGTTTTGGGACGTTGATCATGTCCCCTCATGGGGTTTTGTGGAAAGTGACTTGAGCAGGGAGGGCCAGGGGGGTCACATGGGTGAGTGGGGTGGTTTTTTTATGGTTGGGTTTAGTTTAGTTTAGGTTCATTTAAGTATCTGGAAGTTAATTTACAAAAACCCTTTGATTTGAGGGATTGATGGGATTAGGGTTTATAGGTTTAAAGAAAATGAACAGGGGTGGTTTTGATCCGGTTTGGGGGTTTTAAAAAGTGTTTAGTGGGAAAATCCTATTATTTAATATAATTCAAACTGATTAAATAAATAGGTTAAGGGTGAGTGGAGGGTGACGTGTGAAGGGGAGGTGAGGTGTGAAGTTGTGAGTGGTGGAGTGGAGTGATGTGGCAAAATGATTGGCTGGGATAGGTTTATGTGTCTGGCAATTTTAGTCCCCCAAAGTTCTTCCTTTCTTCATGTTGTAATAAACAGCCAAAACTTCCATTTCCTTTTATAATAAGTTTGCCATCTTGTCACTTTTGGCACAACAGGTTTTGCAAACTTTGTATAAGGACCACAAATGAAATAAATGCAATCTTCAAGGGCTAAACTTGTACAAACTTGATATTTTAGGGACCCACAAGTAATTTTGAGGATTTACAGGGGTATAAAATGACAAGCCTTCAATAGTTGAGGGACCATTCTTGCCAATCTTCAAAACTTCAAGGTCATTTTTGGAAAATCCATTCTTGGGCCCGGTTCATTGTGCGGCTTCGTTTCCCATGTTCGTTTTTGATTGATTCTTGTGATCTTTTTGTCATTTCCTCAATATCCGTACCTAAAATACACAAGCAACAAACACAAGCATATATTTGGCAGTTTTAATGATATTTTATGCATTTTAAGCCCGATTTGGACGATGAGACTATGTATAAAAGCAGTCTCATCACTCCCCCATACTAAACCATTGCCGTGCCCTCACGCAATGCTAGAATAAAGTATCGTAGCACCTCCAAAATTCATTTTATTCACTTTATTGGAATGATAAACTAGCTATACTACTACTATTACTACTACTTGCGTTTTAGACATAATGTATGATTTTCATCGCAAAACAGGACGTTTAGGTTCATAGAATAAGAACACGTGAATGCTTCGTTAGAAATAATTTCATCGTCCTCGATTTTCACCTTAATTCCATGCCAAGCGTGCAACGAGATCATTGTCATTATAAGTTAGTAATGCTAACACTACTCATATGCCCTAATCACGTACTTATCCTCCCATTATTCCTAGGTTGTATCTCTTATATTTTATTTTGTCTTGAACGTTTCACGAGGATACATTGTTTGACTTATGTGATAATAGAGATTTAGGTCTAAAAATAGAGTCCTAACGGTGTAACTAAGACCATCAAATCAATAACCCCTCCTAATAGACAACGATGTCAAAAAATTAAGTTGACAAGAAGAATCGATAAACACGGTTTTATAACGGTTTTGAACATGAGACTTATTACCAAGACTTTTATATGCCCCCTAACGGAAGGGCCTTATTATCTTTGGTTTACCTATATTCAACTTCGCCATGAAGCTTTTATTATGACTTCGGTCTTCCCTTGCCTTTTATTATCCGCCTCATCGGTGGTTTTATTAGCCAAAGACGTATATCCTCACGCTAAAGCGAATTTTGGATCTTTAAAGCTTCGAAGATTAAGGCTTGATTCACTTTCAATTTTGCATAGATTTTTTGGCCTTGTGGGGCTTCAAATTGTTTGCTAGATTTAGGTGAGCACTTGAAATCTTATTATTGGGTGAAGCTTTCGATTATTAGGGTGCCAATACTTCAAAACCGTGAAGCTGGCGATACCTTAATGTCTTCCCAATTTAATTACACGGAAGCTACTAGAAAAGATTAGAAACCCAACAATCCTAACTAAACCGCTAAGTCAATATTTATTAAGCAAAAAATATTTACATGCGAAGGGAGAATAAGCAAATAACGAGAACACATGAGTTTTTGAAAGAATACGAGTACTCTACGTTTAGCATAGTAACTTATAATTAACTCTATCATTTCTCGTCCTCATTTAAGAGACTTAGCCTAATGTGTAGTTAAGGAATCAAAGCTAAGTGCTCAACACGCACGGTCGAGTAAAAAATTACTCTTATTCTCGCCATCGGAAAACCTACATTCGTGTCTTCAAACACTTATAAAACATGAGAAAATTTTTAAAATTTGGCCATTTTTAGCCTTATTTTGCAACAAAAACGATAAACAAAAAGACAAACTTTGGAAAGCGTGAAGGTTTGGCAAGGCAATTATCTATTCACCCCCCCCATACTAAAGTTAAACATTGTCCTCAATGTTTCGAGTCTAGGGGTGCAAACACCCCCATACTAGAGACGTAGTCGAATGCCTAATCTAGCATGGAAAGGGTGTAACCAAAAAATTAATAGCCGTTTATGAAGTGTGCTAAAAACCTAAGGTTAGAACATCAAAGGATATATCATTTGGATATTGAGAAATTCTTCAAAGCAAACGATCGAGTGCTCCCATAAAACGAACACGAGAGGCTCTAATCGTGAAGATCATGATCTAAAAACCACAATGCACAAACAACCACGGAACAAAGGTTGGAAGGGCACAAATCTCCTCACATTAAACTAATTAGAAAGCAATAATATGTACATGGATAAGCATGGGTCTCCCCCACGAGGCTCCTTGTTTTTTATAACCGAGTCAAAAGCTCGACTCGAATCCCCATAAATGTGATCATTTAGGGATAATAATGGTATGGTCAATTTTTAGTGGGACTTACATGATAAACAAGGCCCAAAAACAACCGGTATAAAGGACTAAGTCCTTAGATGGTGCAAAATACCGGGATCGAAGATGGCATTCTCGTTTTCATTGAAAAAACAAATCAACGCCACTTCATCATGAGTCAACAAAAACCCAAAGGGTTTCAAGAAAATAGATGAGAAGAAATAGAAGGGTGGGACAATGGGTAAGTCATAAAAACATTGAGCTACTCGAGGTAGACTCGCACCAATCAAATGAAAAGATTTTCCATTTATTGCATCGGTGGAAGACCGAGATTTCCCTTTATAAGCAATTCCAGGATCAAATATCTTGTCCTCGGTGGAGAAAGGGGAGGGAACATAAGGGGCTTCCCCCACACTAAGTCCACACAAAGCATCGTCAAAAGGAGAAGACGAGCTTGTAGCACTCAATACACGTGGTGATGACGGAGTTAGAGTTGTAGAAAAATCTTTTAAATTCAATTTAAAATCTTTTCCTTTTTCATCTTTTAAACTCTCCTTATGAAAACCCGATTTAATTATGTCAAAAATATTTGGTGTTTCTAAAGCAATGTTAGTCACACTAAAAATTCTCACATTTGAAAACCGTTTTGGCAAAGGTGGTGGTAAGTTCTCAAAACGTTTGTCAACAAAGAAAACTCCCCCATCGGGATCAACATATTCATCATCCGAAGAATCATTCACAATTGGAATCGTAGGCTTAACACTCTTAACCTCCACCGGCGGAGGGGACGGAACTTCATTTTTCTCAACAACTCCTAAAACTCTTTTTGAAATCTTTTTGCAAATGTTTTTGATGGGATTGACATTGTACAAAGACGTGATCGAATACACATGAGAAAGTGTAGAGTTTTGAGTTGCATTAATGACGAGTTCTTCCTCATTGAAACAAAGAGTGATTTTCCTTGCATGCACATCGATAAGTGCTCTTGAGGTGTCCAAAAATGATCGACCTAAAATTAGCGGAACTTTAGGATCGATGGGAATGTCAACAACAATAAAGTCTACGGGATAGTAGAACTTTCCAACTTTCACAAAGACGTCCTCGGCTACTCCACAAGCTAGAATCGTAGAATGATCGGCCATCTCGATTGACATTCTTGAAGGAGTGAGATTGGGAAGATTGAGCGATTTAAAAATCTCAAGAGGCATCAAATTAATACTAGCACCAAGATCGGCCAAGGCGTAGCATTCTTCCATGTCTTGTATAGCACATGGGATTAAAAACTTGTCGGGATCACCGACTTTTTGAGGTATGCGGCTTAGAAAAACCGATGAACAACTAGACGATTTTTGCAATTTCTCTTTGTTATTCAACATACTTTTGAAGTTCGCGGAAAATCGAGGCATCATGACTAAGGCGTCGGCAAAACTTATATTGAAATGCAAGTCACGAAACATTTTCATAAAAAGTTCAAATTGATAATTATTTCGTTCTTGTGCCTTTTCCTTGTCTCGTCTTGAAGGGTATGGTAAAGGTGGTGTGGGTTGGGGCATAGGCATAGGCATCGGCCTTGGAATCTTGGGTTTCATGATTGGTATTGGTTCAACCGTAGGTGTGGTTTGAGCGGTACTTCTTGGGCTTTGAATTTGCTCCTTTTCGACCACCACCTCGGGTTCTTTCTCTTTTTCCTTCTCCATAGAAGTACTTGGACGAGAAATGGGTTCTTTGAAAGTTTTACCACTACGAGTAGTAATAACCTTCAATTCTCCTTTCGGGTTCACGATGGTATCACTAGGAAGACCACCCGAAGAAGAGGGCTTACACATGATAGCTTCAAACATTTTAGCCATTCGGTCTTCAAATTTAGATTGCCTAGCATCCGCTTTTAACAACTCTTGCTTAATCTCATGTTGTCCTTGCTCCATTTTTTGTTGATTTTGTTGGAGACGTGTGACATTTCCTTCCATTTTATTAGCATGAGTTTTAAGTTCATTAGCAAGTTCGTTTTTAAGCTCGTTTTTCAACTCGGATCTTAAGCTAACCATTTCACGTTGCATATTGTCAAACTTAGCATCGTTTGCCTTAGCATAATTCAAAACCTCTCCTTGAAGATTTTTGGTGTGATCATTTTGAAAACCTTGTGTAGTAGTTTGAAAATCACGGTTTTGATTTTGGTTTGAAATTTGCCCATTTCCACTTTGATAATTACCCTTGTTGTAATTCCTTTGATTGCCTTGATAATTACCACCTTGGTTGTTGTTTCGATAGTTATTAGCATTTTGATTTGGTGGAGCTTGATTTTGGCGGGAACCTTGACCGTTTTGGTTATAAGTTCCCGTGGCTATATAAGCACTCGAAGTGTTACCATCCGCGGTAATACACTCGGAAAGATCATGAGCTCCACCACACGACAAACAACTCTTAGAAACCGCTTTAACCGAAGCGGAATTCGAAGCTTCTTGAGCTTTCCAATGGGACATAAGAGTCGAAAACCTATCGAAAAACCGATTTTCCTCATTAGCTTCATCTTGTAAGGCATTAATGCTACGAGACGATGATGAACCCAATTTGGTAACACTCGGTGTGTTACGAGGGCTATAAACCTTAGACCTATTCTCAATTATGACCAAAGCTTCCTCAACCGTTTTACACAAAAAAATACCACCCGCGACGGCATTTAAATAATCTCTTTCATGATCATTAAGTCCATTGTAAAACGTGTCTATTTGATGCAAGTCAGAAAAACCGTGATGAGGACATTCATGCAACATCTCCTTAAACCTATTCCAAGCCGTTGAAAAACTTTCATTTGATTCTTGTGAAAATTTAGAAATCTCATTTTTCAAATGCGTAGTCTTAGAGGGTGGAAAAAATTGGTTCACAAATTTTGAAACGAGATCCTTCCACGTCAATATAGAATTGGGTGGCTCTTTCTCTAACCAAATTTTAGCGGGCCCCGCTAAGGAATACGGAAAAAGCATCATCTTAATCGAGTCATTCGAGACATCCTTGAATTTGCAAGTGGCGGTAAGACGATTGAATTGGCGGATATGGTTGTGGGGATTGTCCTTCTCATCTCCATGGAATTTGTTGTTTTGGATCATCGAAAACAAACCCGTTTTCACCTAAAAATTCTCCGCAAGGATAGCGGGAATCACAATAGCTTCTCCATAACCCTCGGTGGGTGCTTGAAGTAACTCCATCATAGTTCGATTCACCATGGTTGGTGCTTCTCGTACAATGGGTTCGTCAATAGGAGACTCCTCACTAGAATGAGTTGGAGTGGGAGTTTTGTTCTTTCGTCTACGTGCACGTTTTGCTTGATTACGAGTTAGCATAAACGTCACGTACAACGTGGAGACGAGCAAAGAAGATTCTTTTTGGTGTTTTGTATTTTTCAATTTTTTTTTGTGGTTTTTGATGGTATTAACTTTTTGGAAATTGGTGAATGTATTAAGTAGACACAAATCTACAAATCTCCTCCTTAATCAAAACTCTCGATTAAAGAAGCCTCAAGGAATGAAAACGATTACGTGAAGTGAACGCCTTCGATGACTTTAGAACGATGGTGGAACACCAAATCGTTCAAGAGGGTTTAATCAATAGAAACCAAGAAAATATATATGATATGTAATAATACTTTGGGCGGCAAAACCCTCGATTCACTCTCAAAATCAAATACGCACAAGCAAGCGGAGGAAACGAGGCGGCGCGAAGCACTTAAGAGCCTTTTTCCTTTAGGTCGTGAAATACAGCCGCCTTATACCTACCTTATAGTTTGTATTTTCAAAATCGAGCTTCACGAAAGTATTTATCTATTTTTGCCTTTTTTTCTTTGGTTTGAGATTCGAATACAATGATTGGGTAATGACCTCCCAAGTCAAGGTTGTGATTTCTCACATATTTGGAGTACTTGTGAATTTATTGTTCTACGTATACAATATAGTATTAGTATTCACACAAAAACCGAAAAACTATAATACGTATTAGTAGAGTGCTACTAATACAAATACTAATTATGGTTAGTATAAAAACAACAATTGTTCAATCAAAACACAACACGCCTCCCCGGCAGCGGCGCCAAAAAAATGATGTAGTGTTTTTGCTACCCTTTAGGAAAAGAGCAACAAAATAGGGCAAGTAGGCACGACGATTTAGGAAAACCGTGTGTAAATGACCCTAAAAGTGAGTTCGTTCTCGAGGAGGCTAGTGCGTTGTGTTAAGAATTGATTAATGTTTGTGATTATATTTGAGAAAAGAAAGAAAAGAGAAATAAGAAAGAAATGACGGTTACGAAGACGGATCGAGCTAAGACGAAAAAGCGTTCACGTAAAACCGTAAAAAACTACAAAATTAAAATTTTTAAACCTAAAAATTAATTAAAAGCTAAAAGTAGTCTAAAATAATATAAATACTGTGCGTGACATTGAAGTGTTTGCATAGTTTAAAATTAATTCCTTTGAATACTGTGCGTGACATTGAAGTGTTTGCAAATGGTGTGAAGGCAAACAAATTTCCTAAATGGTCTACGTTACCTAAGGAGACCACTATGCTTTATTATAAAGCTTTGTGTGAACGCCATAAGAATTTAACTAGCAGCACTTCTTCACTCAGTTCAGGTGGTTCGAGTGTGCACTCTGCACAAATGGCTAAGGAAACAGACCTTGAAGCTAAGGCTGCTACCATTAATGGTATGCAATCGTGTAATCTACATGCGGTTTTGAATTTATTTGGTGTAACGATTTGCACGAAAGGTGACGCGAGTGAATTTATTCATGAATTAAGAATGAAGAAACATCCGTTGTGGGAATTGATCTCACCTGATCGTGCTAAAGAAATTCTGATGTTACTTTGCAGATTTGAAGGTGATATGGTTACATCTACTAATGAAGGTATTAATGCAGTCTCTTCTTCGTTTAATGAAAATGTCTATGAAGGGGTTAATATCTCTATTCCTAGGAAGGTTGTTGAAACAGTAAATGCTCGCTACCATAACACTTTATATGGTTACTTTCTTGGTAAAAGGATTGCATTCCCTGTGGTTGAGTATTTTGCTAAGAATAACTGGGCAAAACATGGTCTTAAGCGTATCATGATGAATGAGAAAGGTTTCTATTTTTTTCAATTTGGATCTAGTGAGGGTCTTAATGCGGTTCTGGAAGGTGGTCCGTGGATGGTTCGTAATTCACCAATTTTTCTTAAGAAATGGACTATGAAAACGAATCTTCTAAAGGAGGAACTAACTCGTATTCCGGTATGGGTTAAGTTTCATGATGTCCCGCTACAGGTATTTGAAGAGGAAGGTATTAGTTTAATTGCTTCGTTTCTTGGTAAGCTTATTATGATGGATAATTATACTGATAATATGTGCAAAGAGTCTTGGGGTCGTTGTAGTTTTGCTCGTTGTCTTATTGAGATGAATGCTGATTCGGAGTTTATAGATAACGTTACTATTGGTGTCCCTGATCTTGAAGGCTCTGGTTGTACTAAGGAGTTAATTCGAGTTGAATACGAATGGAAACCGCCTAGATGTCATACTTGTAATATTTTTGGTCATTCCGTTGATTCTTGTCCGAAAATTGTTAAACCTATAACGGTTGAAAAAGTGACAACTCATGTTGATAATGATGGGTTCCAACAAGTGCAAAGCAAGAGGAAGAAGTACAAAGGTAATTTAGGGACTCAAGTTCCGAGAGGTGTTCCATTGAGCAAGGGTTTCCAAGCAGGTAAGACGGTTGTTTTTCGCCCAAAAAATCACTTGGATACTACAAGTACAAGTACTGATAATAGTAGTAAGTTGAATACTAAATCTGGTCAGTTGCAGCAGACTAGCAATCTTAATGGTCCGAACAAGGCTAAAGCTCAAATGAGCAGTGTTTCTACATCTAATAAATTTTCATCTTTGTCCATGCCTGGTATTGACGAAGGGGCTCAAGTAAGCGAGGAAGATAATGAGGAGGAGGAGGGAGTCGAGGTCGTCTTTGATGAATCGGTGAATCTTCTCAATACTCATATTGGGGCAAGCACTCCTTCTGGCTGATCCCATGTTGATATTTTATTATTTTCCGCGTAACTTTATGTTATCGTCTTGGTTTTTGTCTAGTTTATATATTTCCAGTATTCTAGACTAGTTAATGTTTATGGCCTGTCGTAAACATTTTGTTTAACAAGCTGCCTGTAGCTTGCGGTTAATGTGGTATTTCAGCCACATTCCTTGTACTTCAACGCTTTTTTTGGTTCTATTTACCGGGGTCATTGCTACCCTTTTACCAAAAAAAAATAAGAATAAAAATCCAATAAAAATATTTTAAAACCTTTTATTAATTAAATATTCAATTTTAAATGCTAATTAAAGCCCTAAAATTAAATATAATTAATCAAAATGTCCAAAATATTATTTTATTGAACAAATAACTTACTTATATTATCTAAAGACTAAAAAGTATTTTTCCTAATTTTTAAAAACTATTTTTCTATTTTTAAATCACTAAAAAAACTATTTTAAAACTAAGATAATTATAAAAAATAATAAAATAATGCCAAAAATAATTTAACAATTTTAAAAATCCTAATTTACTCTAATGAACAGTAGAAAAATGAAAAAGTTTGAAAAATATTAAATTTTCCACTAAAAGACAAAAACAGTTTAACATTAAATCCTAATTAAACTAAATTAATTATAAAAAATAATTAAAAAGTGAACAGTAAAAACTTTTTATACCAAAAATCTTAAAATGTTTTTCTAAATCTAAGAAAAATGTTTAAACTGAAATATAAGTATTTTTGGCACTAAATGCCAAAAACAAAAACATTAAAAAGTATTTAAAATAGCTATAAACCTAAAAAAATAGTAAATGAACAGTAAATAAAAATTTAATTAAACTAAAAAATCCTAAATAAAATAAGAAAAATAATGGAATTGATTTCAAGTCCTAATTCTAAAATTTACCCACAAAAGACAAAAACTCTAGAAATCTGATAGTGACACTTGCTTGGGGTTTGTCTGCTAGTGAAGCAGTACCAACTTGTGTATTAGCATGGGAAACCTTTTTCCCACTGCTAGTGCAATTCTCAGGTCTGGTGACCTTAGGAGCTTAGGAAAGCTCTTGGGCTGGTTTCTTTTGGAACAAAAGGCACCCCTATACTCAGTTGAGTATAGGGAGTCAATAGAATCACAAAAACACACAAGTCCTAATACAAAATCAAGCTAAAATGGCACACCAAGTTTCTGATTAAGCTAATTGGGTGTCTGATGAACAGTAGGCCTATTGTTTACTTGCACAAATCCGAATTTCAAAGCCTCATAACTTACACATAAGCTGACCAATAAGCATTCAATCTATTGCAAACCTATGCTTAGTCTAACCTTTAACAATGATCAAGATTGGAGGCACAAATTTTCAGAAAACAGTCACTAAAAGGCACTTAACTGATTTTTACCACTTAAGCCAATTTTATCATGCAAATTTGTTTAAGACACCAAACTGAGAACCAAGAGCATATATCACTTACTAGCATCCAAAGAGGTGTGTTTAACCAGGTTTTAACCCAAAAAACTTTCACCAATATTTATCAAATTCCAAATCCAAACACTCCTTAAGATTTTCTGAAAATGGTTTGACACACCAAATGCATTCAAACTTCAACCAAATTGCTTCTAATCACTCCTAACATGCATATTATACCAAAATAACTCAAATCAAACCATGAGAACAACTCTTGAACAACTTTCATGCAAAATCACTTAAACACCAAATTTTGAAACTAAAAATGGAAACAAGGATTTTACCTAGAGGGACCTACATCCAGGTCCCTTAGTGACTGCTATGCCACCTCCAGTCAGGCTGGGGCCTGAGCGGAACCTTGGAAGATCAGGCTCCAAGTGAAACCTGCTAAGAAAAAAAAAATGAAGAACACACAATATACAAACTAATCTGATTTATCTTCCTTTCTTAAACCTTTTTCACAAATCAGTAAAACTTGAACTTTGAACACGTTTTGAACCAAGGACAAAATCAGAAATCCAGGAATCCAATTCACTTTCACTTCATAAATTCTTGGATTTCTGAAAATTGCAAAACCTTTTCAAAAACCTTTTGAAAACTCAAACACACAAAGTGTTTATCAAATGATTAATGGAACTCAGAATCTTAGCTAACTTTTACACCAACTTTTAAAAAATCATAAAAGGAATTACTTTGAACAAAACACCAACTTTATATTTAGTAAAAAGGAATTACAAGAAAATTGCTAAAATTCTGGAACAAAGTATAATGGACACAAACGTCTCATTATATACTACACAATAGAACAATGTAGAACCCTAAACCCTAATACATGGATTTCCTAAAATGTCCTTGGTCAAAAAGTCTTGATTCCTGGTCTTTGAGGTCTTCACGTGATCTTGTTCTCTTTCTTGTGATGACAGCTATCATTGATGATCTTGGACCCTTAATTTTGTTGTGGAGGACAAGGAGTAGTTTTGGGACGTTGATCATGTCCCCTCATGGGGTTTTGTGGAAAGTGACTTCAGCAGGGAGGGCCAGGGGGGTCACATGGGTGAGTGGGGTGGTTTTTTTATGGTCGGGTTTAGTTTAGTTTAGGTTCAATTAAGTATCTGGAAGTTAATTTACAAAAACCCTTTGATTTAAGGGATTGATGGGATTAGGGTTTATAGGTTTAAAAAATGAACAGGGGTGGTTTTGATCCGGTTTGGGGGTTTTAAAAAGTGTTTAGTGGGAACATCCTATTATTTAATATAATTCAAACTGATTAAATAAATAGGTTAAGGGTGAGTGGAGGGTGACGTGTGAAGGGGAGGTGAGGTGTGAAGTTGTGAGTGGTGGAGTGGAGTGATGTGGCAAAATGATTGGCTGGGGTAGGTTTATGTGTCTGGCAATTTTAGTCCCCCAAAGTTCTTCCTTTCTTCATGTTGTAATAAACAGCCAAAACTTCCATTTCCTTTTATAATAAGTTTGCCATCTTGTCACTTTTGGCACAACAGGTTTTGCAAACTTTGTATAAGGACCACAAATGAAATAAATGCAATCTTCAAGGGCTAAACTTGTACAAACTTGATATTTTAGGGACCCACAAGTAATTTTAAGGATTTACAGGGGTATAAAATGACAAGCCTTCAATAGTTGAGGGACCATTCTTGCCAATCTTCAAAACTTCAAGGTCATTTTTGGAAAATCCATTCTTGGGCCCGGTTCATTGTGCGGCTTCGTTTCCCGTGTTCGTTTTTGATTGATTCTTGTGATCTTTTTGTCATTTCCTCAATATCCGTACCTAAAATACACAAGCAACAAACACAAGCATATATTTGGCAGTTTTAATGATATTTTATGCATTTTAAGCCCGATTTAGACGATGAGACTATGTATAAAAGCAGTCTCATCATCCGCAAACCATGGGGTGGTAGAACCTTCCTTGGAATTCACTACACCAAGTGTCTCGAGAGAAATGTTTCAGTGATTTCCTTGTTCTCGTACACACTTTGGTGAGGATCTTCCAAACGAGAGAGGCGATCGGCCGCAAGATTCCCGGCTCCTTTTTTTGTCTTTTATGATGACATCAAATTCTTGGAGGAGGAGAATCCAACGAAGCAATCTCGGCTTTGCATCAAGCTTAGAAAAGAGGTACTTGATAGCCGAATGATCCGTATACACTATGCTTTTGGTCAAGACGAGATAAGGTCGAAATTTCTCAAATTCATACACCACGGCAAGTAATTCCTTTTCCGTTGTGGTGTATTTAAGTTGAGCCTCGGTCATCGTCTTACTAGCATAGTGAATAGGCAAGAAGTGCTTATCATGACGTTGCCCCAAAACGGCCCCAATAGCGTAATCACTTGCATCACACATTAGTTCAAAGGGGAGGTTCCAATTGGGAGCAACAAGAATGGGAGCTTAGGTAAGTTTCCTTTTAAGAATCTCAAAGGCTCATACACAATCTTCGTTAAAGTTGATTTCATTTCGTTTGAAGAAGATGTCTGCCAGGTCGAGTTTGCTGCTTGACAAATGGAGGGTGCCGAGCTCTAGAGTTCTTCATGATGGGAGTGCCGGGTGAGGGTTGTACTCTTTTTTCCTTGTCCAAGGTTTTTCCCACTGGGTTTTCTTTGGCAAGGTTTTTTAAGGAGGCAGGCTCATTTGGATATCATTTGCTCCTTTTGTGTTGTTGGTGGAAGCTGAAGACAATGTGTGACTTCATGTTTGCATCTTGGTTTCTTTCTAGTTTACTTGCTTTGTAGTTCTAGATTAGTTTGTGTTTATGCCATGACATAATCACGTGTTAACATGCTGCCTGTAGCATGCGGTTAATGTGGTATCTTAGCCACATTCCTTTGTACTTCAACGCTTTTTTGGTTAATATATTTACCGAGGACACCCTTTACCAAAAAAACACAATCTTCGTTAAAGACAAAATGAGCATCTTTTTCGAGGAGGTGTGTAATGGGTCGAGATATCTTTGAAAAGTCTTTGATGAATCGACGATAAAAGCACGCGTGGCCTAGGAAACTCCTAACTCCCTTAACGGTTTTGGGATGAGGTAATTTGGCGATAGCGTCTATCTTAGCTTTGTCTACCTCAATCCCCGCTTTCAAGACGTTGTGCCCTAAGACGATTCCTTCTTTACACATAAAATGACATTTTTCCCAATTGAGCACAAAGTTGGTTTCCTCAGTTCGACACCCACGAAGTGAACGAACTACCAAACAGGGAAAAGTCATCTATGAAGACTTCCATCGTCTTCTCGATCATGTCATGTAAAATAGCCATCATACACCGTTGAAAAGTTCCCGGTGCATTATAAAGTCCGAATAGCATTCTACGATAGGCAAACGTTCCATATGGACACGTAAACATAGTTTTTTCTTGATCACGAGGATCGATGAGGATTTGGAAGTAATCGGAAAAACCATCTAAAAAGCAATAGAAATCGTTTCCCGCAAGACGCTCCAATTATTTGGTCCATGAAGGGCAAGGGAAAATGGTCTTTACGAGGGGCGTCATTTAACTTATGATAGTCAATACACACCCTCTAACCGGTCATGAGTCGAGTTGGAATTTACTTGTTTTCATCGTTTGGCACAACGGTCATTCCTCCCTTTTTAGGGACACAATAAATGGGCTCACCCAAGGGATATCATAAATAGGGTAAATCATTCCCGCGTCAAGGAGTTTAAGGACTTGTTTTTTGATGACATCGTGAATTTTGGGGTTCACCCTTCTTTGACAATGGATTTCGGGCTTGTAGTCCTCCTCCATTAAAATTTTGTGGTACAAAATTTTGGGTCGATACCCTTAATGTCGGATAATTTCCACGCAATTTCACCTTTGTGAGTCTTCAAGACATCGATAAGTGCGGTTTTTTCATCATCCGAAAGATCCTTCGCAATAATAACTGGCAACTTATCATCTCCTTCCATGAATATGTATTCAAGATGAGAAGGAAGATCTTTCAACTCGAGGATTGGTGGTTCCTCGATTGAAGATTTGGGTTCGATACTCATAACCTCCACCGGCGGGGGAAATGGGAAATCGTTAAGAAAATCCTTGATAATCGAGAAGTCCTCTTCGTCATCTAGGTCTTCTTTAGAAGTTCGAGGTACATCAAACTCTTCCAAAGTAAAGCTACCTCCTTCAAATGGAGTGAAAGATGGTGTCGAATTATCAAGAATTGGATCGAGCATAGTGCGATTGCCACTATCTGCTTCATCGGTAAAACCTAAAATTTCTTGTGAGAATTCTTCGCAAACGACATCGATCATATCAACATGGTTCACAGTCGCGATAAAATAAACATGAGAAAGTTTGGAGTTTTGAGTTGCGTTTATAACAAGTTCCTCGTCGTTGAAGCGTAAGGTGATTTTCCTAGCATGCACATCAATAACCGCGTTCGACGTATCTTAAAATGAATGACCTAAAATGAGAGGAACTTGAGGATCCGTGGGAATATCGGCTACGATAAAGTCTACCGGATAATAGAACTTTCCTACTTTCACAAAAACGTCTTCGGTCGTTCCACATGTGGGAATCGTAGAATGATCAGCCATCTCGATAGACATCTTTATAGGAGTTAGATTAGGAAGATTGAGCGACTTGAATATGTCAAGAGGCATCAAATTGATACTAGCGCCAAGATCGGCCAAGGCGTAGCATCCTACCATATCTTGAATACCACACGGAATTTAAAATTTACGAGGTCACCTACTTTTTGAGGAATGCGGTTAAGATAAACCGATGAACAACTAGACAATTTTTGCAATTTCTCCTTGTCGTTCAACATACTCTTAAAGTTGGCGGCAAATCAAGGCATCATGATTAAAGCGTCGGCAAAACTTATGTTGAAATGCAAATCACGAAACATCTTAATAAAGAGCTCAAATTGATATTTGTCACGTTCTTGTAATCTTTCCTTATGACGTGTCGATGGGTAAGGTAAGGGTGGTGTTGGGTGGGGCATAGGCATAGCCTTTGGAATCTCGGGTTCCAATGTTGGTAAAGGGTCGGTTGTAGGTGTGGTTTGAGCGGTACTTTGTGGGATTGAAATGTGCTCTTTTTCGACCACCACCTCGGGTTCTTCCTCAATTTCCTCCACCGTAGGAGTAATTGGTTGAGGAGTCGGTTCCTTAAAGGTCTTACCACTTCGTGTGGTAATCACTTTCATCTCTCCCTATGGGTTTGACACGGTGTTACTAGGAAGCCCACTTGAAGTAGAGGATTTGTTCATCATGATTGCTTCCAAAATAGCATTGAGCTTAACGTCTTGCTTAGCGGCACTTTGGACTATCCTTTGTTTAAGCCTAGATTGACTTTGTTTAATTTTGTTGTTTTGACCTCTAATTTGATTTGCAAAATCGTTCTTCAACTCAATCTTCATGTTGGCATTTTCCCTAGCAAAATTTGCTAACTCCTTTTTGTTTTTAGCCGTTTCCCTAGCTTGACTAGCCAATTGTTCTTGGATACTTTCGAGAATCTTGTTATTTGCTGTAGCATAATTCAAAAAGTCATTTGGAACCTTTTTAATGTAAGCATTTTTAAATCCTTGACTTGGGTTTTGAAAATTACGGTTTTGATTTTGGTTTTGCACTTGATTACTAGTCCCTTGATTCCCATAGTTATTACCCTTATAATTGTTCCTTTGATTTCCTTGGTAACAAACTTGATTGTTGCGATAATTGTTAGCATTTTGATTTGGTTGAAAACCCGGTGGAGTCAATTGATTAGTGCGGGTAACTTGACCGTTTTGGTTATAAGTTCCCGCGGCCGCGTAGGCACTCGAAGTGTTACCACCGGTGGTAATGCACTCGGAAAAATCATGACCTCCACCATAATAAACACAAGAAAACTCAATCGCTTTAGCCGTAGCGGGAGTGGGTTGTTCACCAACTTTAAACTCTATCAACAATCCCTTAAGCTTATCAAAAATCTTGTTTTCAATATTAGCGTCTATTTGGCAAGCATCGATGGTTTGTGACAATGAAGGTGAAGACGAAGCCTTGTTAACACTCGGTGTGCTACGAGGGCTATAAACCTTGGACCTATTCTCAATGATCAACAATGCTTCCTCGACCGTTTTACACAAAAAATTGCCACCCACGGCGGCATTGAGATAATCTCGTTCATGACCGTTCAATCCATTGTAAAACGTGTTAATTTGATGTAAGTCGGAAAAACTGTGATGAGGACATTCATGAAACATTTCCTTAAACCTATTCCAAGCCGTTGAAAAACTCTCATTGTATTTTTGTGAAAACTTTGAAATCTCATTTTTCAAATGCGGAGTCTTAGAGGGCGAAAAAAATTGGTTCACGAACTTTGCAACGAGATCCTTCCACGTCAATATAGAATTGGGTGGCTCTTTCTCTAACAAAATTTTAGCGAGCCCCGCTAAGGAATACGGAAAAAGCATCATCTTAATCACATCATTCGAGACGTCCTTAAACTTGCAAGTCGACGTAAGACGATTGAAATGGCGAATGTGGTTATGAGGGTTTTCCTTTTCGTCACCACGAAATTTGTTGTTTTGGATCATGGACAATAAACCCGTCTTAACCTCAAAATTCTCCGCAAGGATAGTGGGAATCACAATCGCTTCTCCATAACCCTCGGTGGGTGCTTGAAGCAACTCCATCATAGTACGATTAGCCATGGTGACTTCATGTTCTACGATGGGTTCTTCAATAGGAGATCCTTCACTAGAAGGGGTTGGTGTTCCTTCCTTTTGGTTTTGACGTTTACGTGCACGTTTTGCTTGGTTACGAGTTTGCATAAACGTCACGTACAACGTGGGGATGAGCAAAGAAGATTTTTTTTGGTGTTTTTACTTTTTCCAAAAAGATTTTGTGCTTTTGATTGTTTTTACTTTTTTTGGATTTTTCTTGTGAATTACGTAGACACAAATCTACAAATCTCCCCTCGAATCGATTTCTCGATTAAAGGAGCCTCAAGGAATGAAAACGATCACGTTGAGTGAACGCCTTCGATGACTTTAGAACGTTGATGGAACACCAAAACGTTCAAGAGGGTTTAATCTTTGAAACCAAGCAAATATATATGATATGTAGATAATACTTTGGTCAGCAAACCCTCAATTAGACCTTTTTCTCTTAACAAGCACAAGCAAGCGGGGGAATCAAGGCGGCGCTAAGCACTTAAGAGCCTTTTTCCCTTAGGTCGTGAAATACAACCGCATTATACCCACCTTATAGTTTGTGTTAATTAAAATCAGGCTTCTCGAAAGTAATTATCTATTTTGCCTTTTTCTTTTGCTTTTGATTCAAATAAAATAATTGAGTGATGAAATCCCAATTGAGGTTGCGTTTTCACGCTTTTGGAGTATTGTGAATTTATTGTGATACGTAATACAATATAGTAATATTTCTTCACAAAAAACGAAAACCGATAATACGTATGATTAGAGTGCTAATCACACAAATAGTTATTATGGATAATATCAAAAACAAAATTGTTCAAACTTAACATAACACGCCTCCCCGGAAGCGGAGCCAAAAATGATTGTGGTATAATTACACTTGTTTAGGAAAACAAGGTGAAAGCGGTAAGTATTAAACAAATGATTTAGGAAAATCAAGCGCTTATGACCCTTTTGTGTGTTCGTTCTCGAGGAGGTTTAATGTGTGTGTTAAACTTGATTATATTTGAGATTAATATTGAGAAAAGAAAAGGAGAAAGAAAATGAGGACGATTACGACTAAATTAAACTACGACGAAAGCTAAAACGTAAAACGTGAAAACGTGACGGAATTTAAAAATTACTCTATTTCCTAGAAAATCACAATAAATTCCTAAAAATGAAATTAGAGTTTACAAATAATCAAAACTTTTTCAAACCTTTTATTTAATTAATAATTAATTTTTTTAAAGCTAATTAAAGCCCTAAAAATCAAGGGTTAAGTCCATATATTAGCAACATACTTTACAACTTTTACACGTCTAGGTAACCAACCCAATATATTACTAATATAGTCAGTTGGCTTTCAAATTTTTCTACATATAGGTAACATTACCGGTTGTGTGCCGGTTGAAACTAAAAAGTGACCGACAAGTCATTCTTTTGACATGTTTGATTATGTTCGAAAATTAAACAAAACCCACGATCTTAAACTAAATGCCTAAAACAACACTAGTTCATCAATCTGTTGTCCATGTAACCCACTTTATCAAACTCAACAAGAACCACTTTATCAAACTAAACAAAACCCTATAGAATATTGCAGATCCTCAAAATGGACGTGCTTCACTTATTGATCAAACCCGGGTCACAAACCAGATATTGATGGTTTCGGTTGGACACAATAACAAATCATGTAGAGCTACCCTCGGGGGCTTGTGCATTATTTATTTGATCAAACCAAGGTAGGGTTAGCCTCATGGATGCAAATGGAACCAACAACATCAAAACAAATATTTAGATGGTTTTCTTTTATATTGCTAATGAATTTGTTATTTGGATTTGGATTCTGAAAATGAATAAAAGAAAGTTTGATCCACCGACTGAAAAAATAAATTATCTTTAGTAGTCATGGTGGGTCGAAACAAGAGATAGAAACTGGGCATTTTAGTAATTCAAGTAAAAAAATACCCAACTAATTAAATATCTCACTGCACACGTGGAAAACAATAAATACGTGGAAATTCAGCATGTCAAAAGAATGATGTGTCGGTCATTTTTTAGTTTCAACCGGCACACAACCGGTCATGTTACCTATATGTAGAAAATTTCGAAAGTTAATTGACTATATTAGTAATATATTAGGTTGGTTACCTAGATGAGTAAAAGTTGTAAAGTATGTTGCTAATATATGGACTTAACCAAAAAATCAATTAAATTAATAAAAAGCCCAAATAAATATTTTTCAATTTGTAAAACTCCAAAATAACTTAATTAAACTAAAAAGTATTTTTGCAAAATTTAAAACTAATTAAAACTATTTAAAATGATTAAAAATGAAAATTAAATATTAAAATAATATTAAAAATTCAAATTTATAAAATTTCTAAAAACTTGCAAACTAATTTATTTTAACTTGATAAAACCAAAAATGAAAGTAAAATGACCTAAATACTCCTATTGGGCCTCCAAACGGGCCAAGAGTGAAAACAGTCCAAGCTTAATGGTCTTTTTTGCCCAATAAGCAAAAAGTCAACCAAATAAGCTGAAAATTTCCAGTCTACTTAAAATCAGATTTTAAACAAAAAACTCTAAAGGCTCAAAAGTTGAAAGTGAGCTTATCATAGCTTATTAAGCACTCGGCTTATTTTTAATGGGCTTTTTGGCCCATTAAGCCATAAGCTAATGCCATAAGCTAAAATTTCACACACATCCTTCTCTTGTGCTTATAAAGCTATTTGTAAAAAGAATTTTTGAATAAGCTCAATAAATAAGCTTGAAATAAGCCAAAGCTCTCTACAGAAAACGACAAAATAGTCGTTTTTGAGTTCTAGGTTGATTCAAGAGTTGATTCAAGTTGCAAAATGTTTGAAATGACTTAATTAAGCTAAATAATCAACAAGATTTTCAATAAGCACACTAAATAAGCTGGAATAAGGAATAAGCACTTTTGGAAAAAGACAAAGTAGTTTGTTTTCTAATAAAAAGCTAAAACCAAAAGCTTTAAACCTCAAAACTGACTTATAAGCTAAAAATAATAAGATCTATCACAAAGGAAAGTTGTTGCATAATGAAATAAGCTAGAAATGATTATCAATAAGCTGTTGACCAAATTGCACTATCAGTGGCAAGCAGCAGTGGGAAAGGAGTTCCCACTGCTTGATAGAGAAACTTATTTTAAGCCTGTTTTTGTGACTATTTTTGGACAAAATTAGCACCCTACAACCAGTGAGTTGTAGGGATTCAAGAACAAGCAAGAAAAAACAAATCCACTTAGCCAGTTGATATAGTTTAAGCAAACAGTGCACAGATATGGAAATAAGCTATAAGTGATGAATAAGGAGAGTTTAAACAAGTTTAAGCCAAAGATATTCCACCAAGAGAATACAACATCAATATCCAACTTAGTTAAGCCTAATTAATCAGTTTTCAAGCAATTGTTCAAAGATTAGATCTAGTTTAAACCCTATGTGATTAAACTGATGAAGCAGTGAACACCAAAATGACCTTTGTTGATGCACTTGACCAAAACTCGAATTTCAAATGCTTAAAACAAGTTATCAAGTTGCACAAAATCAGGTTTATCACTTGTTACCCTTAGTTTAACATGAAATCTATGTGATGACCACTTTTCACTTCACAGAAAACTCAAATCAACCTTTTTCAAGCTAATTGTTTAATCTAGGTGTTTCAAACCACAAAGCATGCATATTTCAGATTAAACACACAATATCAGTTGAAGCAAACACAAGATTATCTTAAACACTTACTCAATTAATGACAAGGACCACACAACATGCAATCCCAAACACCCCTTTCAAACTGAAATCAGATTTTTAACAAAGTGAAAACGTTTTTAAAACCAAGTGAACCTTAAACCAGTACTACAACAACACCATTATGAACTAACAACAAGTTATCAAGTAACAAACATCATCATACATCAGTCAATTCCAATTTCACTTAGCACAAATTTGTGAAAGTCTTAAAAGGGAAAGAGATGCAAACCTTAGGGATGTACCATCCACACCCCCGAATATTAAAGCTTATGTTCTAGCTAAACAAGAACAAGCTTCCACTAAACCTGCTAAGATTGAACAAAGTTAAGCAACATAGATTATATAAAGAAAATTAAAAAGATCTTGGTGATTTTGAGTAAACCCCACAAGTTTTGCAGCCCAAATATATGAACCTACTACACCTTGATTTGTTCAATCAGGGTGTTATGGTCATGCATATATTCAAACCTTAAAGCAATGGGTCTTATCTTCCTCAACCAAAAACCTTAGGCAATTTTTAGAACCAAACTTCCACTTTTTCAGAAACTTTAAACTTCCATTAACCTTGAGACAAACTTTGAAGCGAATTTAAAAGCCAAGTAAAGACAGCAATAACAATAAAAAGGAACTTGGAATTTTCTTGTCAACAAACAATACTTAATTTCTCATTCATAGAAACAAGATTTACAATGTTGTGAACACACTTAGAAAAACCAAGAACAAAGGTACATGAATGAAGACCTATGCCTTATATAGGCTTACAAAGTATCTAGAAAACTGAAAAGGAACTAAAAACCCTAATGCTAAAGTCTCAAAATTGCCCTTGGCGAATTTGAATATCTCTTGAGCCCATGTGAAGTCTTTAACGTTTTGTTGATGATGCCAGGGTGTAAAGATGATCATGGTCGTCTAATGTGAGATTAGGAATGAAGCTAATTCGTGGGTCGTTGATTTACAGGCATTGGTTTGTCTTCTTGCTGGTTCGTGGGTCAGGGGAGGGTTCATGTGAAACTTTGGGTGAGGTGGGAAAAAATAGTGGGTGGGGTTTTGTTTAGTTGATGGTGAATTATAAATCTGTAGTTAATTACAAGTTTTCCATTTGGTTTCATTGAGTTGAGTGATTAGGGTTCTTGTTATGAATAGTTAAGGGTTTAATTCATTTTGGGGGTGGATTAGGTGTTTGGAGGGAAAAGATTTAATATATTAAACGGTTAAAAAATGGTTAAGTGGGGTTTGACGTGGCGAGATGGTGGAAGCTGATTTGTGGAGAGAGATAGTGGGGTGAGGTGGCAGCAAGGGATTGATCTAGGTAAATTATGTGGTCGGCCAGGTTTAACCCCTCTTTTCCCATATTGTTTAAAATGAAGTTTGTACTAGCTTAAACCCAAATCCTTTGTTAGACAAGTTTTCAATTTCACACTTTGGACACAAATACTTTTGCAAAGTATATCAAAGGGTATTTCTTGTAATTTCTTGAATCTTGAAGGGCTTTCAAGGACTATTCTTGAAACTTTAAGGTCTTAACTTGTATGATTGACTTTGTGGAGGACTAAAAGTGATAATTCTTGAATTTTGAGGGACCAATCTTGCCAATTCTTCAAAGTTGAGGGTTCTTTGTAACTTTGACAAACTTTAGAGACCAAACATGTAATTATGAATATACAAGGGTATAAAGTGTCAATTATTCAATAATGAAGGACCATTCTTGTATATCTTCAATTCTTCAAGGACTTTTCTTGGAAAATCAACTCTAGGGTCCGGTTCATTGTGCGGCTTCTTTTCCCGTGTTCATTTTTTACTGATTCTTGTGATCTTTTGTCATTTTCTCTATATCCGTACCTAAAATACACATTGAGCAAACACAAACATATATATGGCACTTTTTATGATATTTTTACCATTTTAAGCCCGTTTTGGACGATTAGACTATGTATAAAAGCAGTCTCATCAATGACACACACACATAGTGTAAAACCCGCTTAAAAATACCAGTAAATTAAACTTTTATTATTTAATTTATTCACGACAAATAACTACGTATATTTAATACGACATGCCAAGATATAATACGAATAGTATATAATTAACTCACGATAAATAATTACTTATAATAAAATACGATATGACAAGTTAATTTACGAAAGTATTAGTTACGACACATACGGGAATATGTATTATAACAAGAAATAATAAATTGGCTACATGTTAATAAATAAACCTTACAAAACTTAAAAAGTCCCAAGGCCATGTCCACTTAAGGAGCTACAAAGAAATATACGTATGTTTTTCCTCCATTTACTACAAAACAAGGAAAACAACAGAAAACCCTAAAAAGGGATATACTGCCGCCGGCCAAAGAAGAAAAACAAGGAGAGAAAGAATTTTGCTTGATCTTGATCTTATTACGGAGTTGTTCGTGATCATCCTTTTTCTTATTGCTATTGAATTTGGAAACCATCAAATCTTTCTTTCTTTTATTTTCAAGTTAACATGAATTAAATTAAATAAAAAGAATGGAAGAATGCATGTTATTATAAATAAAAACAGGAACGGAATGAAATCGGGTTTGATTTAGTGTCACGGAAAACCGAGAACCCCATGTGGTTCGGTGGTGTTTCTGCCTCAACAGCAGCCGGGCCATGTGGTTCAGTGGTGTTTCTGCTTTGGTAGCTAGGTTTCGGTGGGTATCTTGGGCACAACAGCCGTAACCCACAAGGCCCAGTGGGTACAGCTCGGTGGGTGGTTCATGCTTAACAGTGGCTAATTAAAACAGCTCGGTGGATATGTTGTGTAGGGCAGCCGCATCCCTAATAGAGAGCCAGCGGTGGGAGGTTTGTTTGGACAACCGAGACCTAAGGTCTCGGTGGTGTTGGTTTGACTCGGTTAAACGAAGGGACCCACCAAGGGGGTGTTTTGGTTGTTTATTTCGGCTTATTATTCGACTTATAATAAAAGTAGTTTATTATATACTCGGTTTAGTTAAAAAAACAACGATTTGATTAAATCACGGCTTAATTACACGGACTTATTAATTTTCACGACCTGTTTAAATCGGGTAATTATTTTGGGCTTAATTAAACTAACTTAATTATCATGTCGGTTATATGAAAATGAGTTTAATTTATTTAACTTATTAAATTATGGCTTATACGAAATGGGCTTATCGAGTTAAGGCTTAAATTATAATTAATCCATGACATATAGTTAAGTTATAATTAACTATAATTTATGAATTATTATTATTTATAATTATTTATGATTCATGACATAATATTTTATATAATTTATTTACAAATCCATGACATAATATTAATTAATAATTAATATAAATCCATGACATGTTATTATTTAGTAATTAAAGTAAATCCATGATATATTATTAATTAATGATTATTTATAAACCATAACATAGTATTAAAAATACATATTTATAAATACATGACATATGAAAGTTAATTATTAAAATGGAATTTATTAATATTTGACTTATTTAAATCACGACTTATTAATAAAATACTTATAATTAACCATGGCTTAATACTTCATGAGTTATAAGAATTTGGTTATTTAATATGCTTATAAAACCATGACTTATATAATTAGCTTATTCAATGAACAAGGTAAATTTATTTAAGTATATTAAACGAGCTTATTGTTATTTATAGATACTTATTGTTTTTTGAAACTTACTATTTATGAAAACTTACTATTTATGGTAACTTACTATTTTTGGAAAGTTACTATATATGGAAACCTGCTATTTTTGGAAAGTTACTATATATAGTAACCTGCTATTTTTGGAATGTTACTAATTATGGAAATACCAAGTATAATAATACACTGAATATCTAATACATTAATCAATATCACATGAAACGTATGACATTAAGAAAGACACGATAAACTAGGAACAAGTAACACAAACTAAGAACGAGTAACTTATACAATGCACAAGAAACTCATACACGTCATTTATTATGTTGATCACGTGAAGTCGGAGTAGTACTTTCCCGCTGTTCATCTCTTCCACCGATTACTGGACATAAGGTACCGATATTCCGTCCTTTAGTAAGGACATATTTACTATGCATGATTAGGATTTCCCGTTTTCTATGCCATCTGTTTTCCCCAATTTTCATATCATAAAACTTTCATTGTTGCCACGCTATCATTTTAAATTCCCGAGCTATATACATGCATGACCATGACTTACATGACCACCTAGTTATGGAGGTACCATAACCATGACATATTAGGAACCTGTGTCATGACTCTCCTGCGACGAGAGTGATTTCTCGCGGCGTTCCTTCATGTTACATGTTGTCCATTATTATTATTAATTTTGGGCGAATGTGTGCATCCTAGTTACAGGTTTACACGTACAGTATGATTGGTTTAGTGTGTGCTCTACACTCCATCACATTGGAGCTGATCCCTCCACCCATATTACTATTATTAGAGGTCACCCCTATAAGCATGACGAGGTCACCCTTCTATGTATTCATGCACACATTGATAATATGTTATGACTTATATGAGCTCGTGGGTATTTAATTTCATTGCATGTAAAACTTATGACTCTTCAGTTATCACTCATATTCATAAATTATCATCCAATTTTTAAAACCATAATATACACGATATTCCATGCATTTCATGTTTATTTTTTATGTTACCTTTATTCTTATCATGCCATTATATCCGTTCACTGAGCGTATTGCTCAACCGTATTTGCTTTTCATGTCCCATACGGCAAGTACCCAAGGACATACTTGAGCATGGAGAGTACGTGCATAGGATGGAAGATACCTTACACTTCTTTCCTTTTTGCATTTTAATACCTATGCTTTGGTTGGAAATATGTTTTGTCCTTTAGTCTTCCTTTATTTTCATTATGTTGAGCTTATGTTGGAAGCCGATGTTTGATTCCTGCTTTCATGTTGGTCTTTTATGTCTTTATGACATTATGCCTGGTTATGCTTTGATGACACGCCATGATTATGACATAACAACCACCTTGTCAAAGTGGGTCGTTACAATTATGGTATTAGAGCTAAGGCTTCGACCTATAGGCTCTAAAACTTGACCTGTGACTAGTGGGTAGTCACCAGGATCTTCCTAAACCGGCGTTGTTATCTTCCATGTATTTATATTTTCGGAGTATTTTTGGTCTTTATTCATGATGTTTTCTCTTAAATTTTGACTTGTATGGATTGAACCATAGTTGTCCATACTTAGTCACATGCTATTGATTTCTATCCATGATGCGTTCACTTAAATTTTGACTAGTATGGATTGAACCATAGTCCTCCATACTTAGTCACATGTTGTTGATTCTTATCCATGATGTTTTTCTCTTGAATTTTGACTAGTATGGATTGAACCACAGTCGTCCATACTTAGTCACACGTTTCTTCTTTCAGATTTTAGACTGGTATGGGTTGAACCATAGTTGTCCATACTTAGTCACATGTTGATGTCTTTTTAAATTTTTTGACTAGTGCGGGTTGAACCATAATCGCCCACACTAGTCAATGTTAAATCTTTGTCGATTATGCTTTCATGTTTCTCTATGTCGGTTATGCTTTCATACTTTTCATGTTGATTATGTTTTCATTCTGTTTATGTTTTCATGTTTCCTTGTGTTGATTTTTGCGTTCATGCTTCTTCATGTTGATTATGATTTCATGCTAGTCATTGATGAATTTCGTTTAATCATGCTCTCATGATAGTCATTGTTGGATTCCATTAATCATGCTTTCTTGCTGGTCATTGGTGGATTTCATTTAATCATGCTTTGTTACTAGTCATTGTTCGATTTCATTTAGTTATGCTTTCGTGCTTCTTTATGTAAGTGGAGTTATGTCAGGCTATCATGTTGTTTCCTTCAGTGTAGTCTTTTAACCGTTTAATCATTTACCTTGCTTTGATCATATCAGATGGTTGACACCCGTACCGATCATCTCATGTGTATTCCATGTGTACTCCATGTAGTGTATTCCATGTGTACCCTATTTACCGTATTTCATGTGTAATCGCTAGTCGATCCTCGATCATCTCAGACGTATTCCACTTACCAATGTTTCTCAAGTTGATGATGATGCTCGCGGCTTGAAGATTTTACAAAACAGAGAGGAGTACGATGGACCAGAGCGACAGACGAGAAATATACTTCCTCCACCAGACATTTCCATCCCATCCCATGTCCTTACCTTCTCAATTATATGTCACGCGTCACTCAGTTGTCTTTTCAGGCATAAGAGTGGGAACCGATACCAGCCGGCCACTGAGCAGAATGGTTACATGAATCACGTAGGGTGCAACTGAGTCGAGCCGAGCTCAAGCTTAATAAGGCTTGATCTTAGATTGATATAAAAATCGTAGGCTTGATCTTGGCTTGATAGCTCGTCAAGCTTTAATAATCCAGGTTTGAGCTTGGCTTGATAAGGCTTGATAAAAGCTTGAGCTTGGCTTGAAAAGCTTGAATGTGTATAAATTTAATTTTTTTATAATAAAACTCATCTATAAACATATGTATAAAATAAAAAAACAAAAGTTATTACTTAAAAAAATTCAATTTATTTAACATTAATAAAACTAATAATAACTTCATCGTACAATTTTGGTTTCAAAATGTGTTTTGCGCTCCAATACAATTAAGGTACAAAAGGCCATTGTGTGATACGAATGCAAGCACAATTTAAACACGTTGCGTTTAGTATTAAGAAGAGTACAAAAAATATTTATAAACATATTGTATTCCACCAAGTATCGAGTAAATGCAATAATTAAATTTACAAAAATAAAGAATTATTTAAAATACAAAGAATTAAAATATAAATGTAACCAGAGTTAAAAGTCCTTTTAAAATATATTATTTATTTATAAAATTAGGCTTTAAAATTAGGTTAATAATTCAAATTAACAAATAGTTGTTTACATAAATTCATAATAAAAACGTATTTTTAATAGAGCTTGCAAAAGCTTGATAACAACTCGAGCCAAGCTATCAAAAGCTTGAGCTTGAGCTTGATATAGTTTCGAGCTATTTTTTGAGCTTGAACTTGGGATTGAGCTTAATAAAATCTTGGCTTGATCGAGCCAAGATCGAGCTCGGACTAGAGTTACTTGATAAAAGCTTGGCTTGATTGCAGCCCTAGAATCATGGTTAGAATAATGACCGTCATGGAGCTAACAGGGAAGGCGATAGTGACAACAACTACTCTGGCAATAACAACAGAAACTCCGGTAACGGACTAGACCAAAAATACTAGGGTCAGCAGTCCAACCGATCCGCCAATTCTTGTATTATAACTAAAATTTTAAACTTTATTCGTTTTCACATATCAAGACACATGTCAAGACAACAAGTCAAGACACATGTCTCACACATATTTTCTGAAGACACGTGTCAAGACACCAGTCAAGACACATGTCACACGTATATTTTTTCAAGACACGAGTCAAGACACATGACTCACGTATATTTTTTGAACCAGGCCCTCAGTAATTCAGGGTACCCTCCAAGGAGTATACCCATCCTGTTGTGCTACGTGTGGATCTGGCCACTAAAATTTCAGGTACCATCACTGGCGTATTGCTCATGTTTGCACACGTAGTGTCCGCTCTGTTTGATATGGGCGGAACATATTCAGTGAGATTTGTCGCGTACTTCATGTATTCATATGGCACCTTTATTCTTTATAATGTATTACATATATCCACGACCATGAAAGACGCCGTTCGTATCACCCAGGTGTATAAAGGCTTTCCTTTCAGTTTGACGACAAGATCCATTCTGCTAACGCACTTCCCTTGGACATGTACGAGTTCGATATGATTCTGAGTATGGAATGGTTAGCAGCACATCGCGCTACGACTAATAGCCATTCATATCGGGTGATATTCGGCGATATTTAGGCTCCTGAATACATTCATCATGGTTTTCTACCAGGAAAATCTGTATAATTTATTTATGGTTTACAAGCACGTGCTTTATTATCCCATGGCTACGAAGATTTTCTAGCTACCATTCATGACGTGATTTATGAAGTTCCTTAAGTCCATGATTAGTCGATTGTTTCCGAGTTTCCGGATGTATTTCCAGAAGAGCTTTCGTGTATACTTCCTATCCGCGAGGTGGAGTTTAACATCGAGCTTATTCTGGGAGCAAAACCTCTCTCCAAAGCTCTTTATCGCATGGCCCCAATTGAGTTAAGGGAGTTGAAGGATCAGCTGCAAGAGTTGTAAAACGAAGTTTTATTCGCTCGATTATATCACCGTAGGGTGCACCGGTTCTGTTGGTCAAGAAGAAGGACGGTAGCATGAGGTTATGCATCAACTACCATGAATTGAACAAGATCACCATTCGTAACCGTTATCCTCTTCCACGTATTGACGTCTTGTTTAATCAACTACAGGGTGCCAAGCAATTTTCCAAGATCGATTTATGATCAGGCTACCATCAGTTGAAAGTGAAAGAGCATGACATTTCCAAGACTGATTTTCACACACGTTATGGTCACTATGAATTCATGGTTATACCATTTGGTCTCACGAATGCTCCAGCTGTATATATGGACTTGATTGATGACGTATAGTCCCCAGCCGGGTCAGGAACCAGGCCCACGGGTACTACCCGTATCCGGCCCATCACAAATGGGTGGGAATAATGTCATTTAAGCTTATGGGCTTGGATGAACAGTAACCGCACACACGTGTGCGGCCCATGGCCCGGCACGGCCGGTACAGGGTTAGACATAATCATATTCTGTCTATAAATAGGATTTACCCTAAAGAAGAGGATATTCACTCACCATAATTAGAAGATAACAATCAATCTAATTCTGGTACTTATCCTTTCCTTGGGGCCGAAGTATCAGTGACAGCCCACTAGGGTTTCACTGCCTATAAAAGGAACCCCCAAGGGTTCCACAAAGTTATTACGTTCTATACTCTCAACTCACTCAACTCCTATAAATCCTAACCGATTACTTACTCTCATGCCGGAGTCTAATCGTGGGAAACATTCCCACGGTAAGCCTAACGCGTGTTGTTTAGTGTGCAGGATCTCAACCAAACAGTTCACTTGGTGCAGGAGCCGGAGCCCAAGCCAGCCCGAATGAAGCCTAATCCGGGTCAAGCAAGGATCACCCAACTTTTGCATCAACAAGTTGGCGCCATCCGTGGGACCCATTACACTAAGCTAGAGCAAAATCTCATCTTTAACTCTCAATGATGAAGGGGCATCCGCAAGCTAATCCCAGGAACACGAATCCTGGAAATCGGAAGTCCCAAGGGGAAGGGATACTCATCCCCAATCAATCCCCTAGCCGCCCAGCAGGCGGACCAAGTAACCGCGGTGGTTTTCAGTCCATGGGGGTGACGAGCACGATCTCCATAACTCCCCCACCCACTTCATCCCTGGACAACCCTGATCCAGGGAGTGCGCCCAATCCCCCTAACAAGGAACCGCGCAGACCATCGATTAAGGAGGAAGTAGAAGTCCAACCACTCAGCGAGGAGGATCTCACTCGAGTTCTCACGCAGAACTTTGATAGGATCGTCCCAGGGATTGCATCAAGGTTGAATCTAGGGAGAAACCTCCACTCTAGACTCAACTTTGGAAATGTCGGACCAATCACCTCTTCCCAAAATCAGAGGAAAAGGAAAACCCGGCCTCTGGAGCAGAGCATCTTCGAGGAAACCCCTCAACCTAGAAATGTGTTCGAGCGCATAGGAGATCGCCTCATACAGGAACTAACGCAGTCTCGAGAAGGGGGAGAGAAGTCTGACGGTTTGCCCGAGCGACCAGACCGAGAGCTGACCAGAGCCACTCGCCGCACAAGTGTGTGGGATAGGATGGACACTGGGAAGAAGGCTCTTGGCTCTTCTCAGAAGAGTGGTCCTTACCCAAGAGATGGGGCACCACCCCCGTCTCCATATCCATCAGGAGAGGACTCGGATGACCATCCGCCCAAACGTCGCCAACCTAGGCATACTTCTCCACCACCACCACCAAACAATGATGAGTATTATGGTGGCCCCTATTATCGAGAGGCAGAAGAGGAGGATCTTTCCCGCCCATGGTGTGACCCATGGGAAGACCCTAGGCTCACCCGTCCATGGGCGGATCCTAGGGAAGATCCCTTTACTCTCCGTATACGGAACTACTCCGAAGACACAAAGCGTCGCATGCTGGCGTGTGTCAAGACCTATGATGGAACCGGTGATCCGGATGATCACCTCAAAATATTCGATACGCAGGCTAAAATTGAGCGATGGCCCATGCCTATATGGTTCCAAATGTTCAATTCAACTTTGATCGGCAATGCCCGTGACTGGTTTGAGGGACTCCCTCCACGAAGCATTGACAGCTTCACGGAACTACGCACTGCGTTCAAGAATAATTATACTCAACGGAAGAAGTATAATAGGGATCCGGTCTCATTGGCAACTGTCAAGCAACGACCGGGGGAGTCTACAGAAGCCTTCACTGAACGCTTCAACGACGAGTGCACACGCACAAAGACGATGCCGGAACTCCTGAAAATCTCCGACTACATGCACGCCATAACAGATAGGGAGTTAATCAGGCGTCTCAATGACAAGCGTCCAGAGAAGTATGATGATCTCATGGAAAGGGTCAGAAATTTCATAGAGGGAGAAACAGCGGTTGTCGCGGCCTACCCTTCCAAAGGAAACGGCTACCGATCAAACGACCAGTCTCGGAGACAGTCGGGCGGTCAAAGCAATCAAAACAATAGTAGGGGCTCAGACTACAAGAGCCAAAACAAAGGGGGACGGCCGGATGATAAGTTTACCCCCCTAAAGATGTCCTACCGGGAGATCTTGCTGACGGAAGGGGCAAATTTTCCGAGACCTCCCCCAATGACAACTCCATCAGACCGTCGTCAAGGAAATCGTTTCTGCGAATTACATAATGACAAGGGCTATGGCACGGAGGAGTGTATCCAGCTCAAGAAGCACATTGAGTCACTGATCAAGTCAGGTAAACTCAAGCATTTGGTTAAAGATTGGAAGGATGGAAAAGACAACAAGAAATATGACAAGAAGGATCCCCAAAAGGACAAACCTTCGACCATATACATGATCCAATCCAGACAACGCCGCACGAGGAAGAAAATCGGTCAAAAATTTTCACGCGGCAGGGAAATCTCATTTCCTCCCATCACAGCAAGCGATGAGATTGATGCGCCTCTCACTATTGAGATAAGCATTGGAACACACAATGTTCGTCGCATGTATGTGGATGGGGGGTCATCAGCAGAAGTACTGTACGAACACTGTTTTGTGTAGTTACGGCCAGAAATAAGAAGCCAATTAGTACCGGCCACAGCGCCGCTCACTGGCTTTAGTGGAGACACCATCTGGCCGATAGGGCAACTGCGTCGTGGATGAACTTCATGGGAATGAGGAACACTCCACTACGGCGTGGATGAACTTCATGGTGATACGCTCACATTCTCCGTACAATGGGATCATAGGCAGACCAGGTATTCTGGCTATACGGGTGGTACCTTCCACGGCACACGGAATGATCAACTTCCCTGTTGAGGGAGGAATCGTCACCATTTACAACACAATCGTACCAGCATCCGAGTGTCATACTGTGACAACACCGGCTCCACCTGTTCCACCCAAGGATGGATCACCACCTCCCAATTGGAGGGTGGCAATCCATCCTGACTACCCGGAACAGGAGATATCCATAGGGGGGCGCTCTCGGATAGCGGCAAAAGGGCCATGTGCTCTCTTTTAAGTGCAAATCTAGATATATTCGCATGGGAGCCAAAGCATATGACAGGCTTGCCACGCGCGATAGCAGAACATAAGCTCCAAATCCGCCAGAGGTACCAACCCGTCAAATAAAAGAAGCGCGGCCAGGCGCCTGAGCGCAGCCGAGTGATATTGGAGGAAGTACGGAAACTAGTGGACGCAGGTATCATGCGCGAGGTATACTACCACGAGTGGTTATCCAATCCGGTCATGGTCAAAAAACATGACGGAAGTTGGCGCATGTGTGTGGATTTCACGGATCTGAACAAAGCCTATCCACAGGATTGTTACCCGTTACCGGAGATTGACTGGAAGGTGGAATCCCTATGTGGATATCCCTTTAAGTGCTTCCTAGACGCATATAAAGGATACCACCAGATCCAGAAGGCGGAGGAGGACGCAGAAAAAACAGCGTTCGATACTAGTCAGGGCGTATATTGCTATACGAAAATGCCGTTTGGACTAAAGAACGCCGGTGCTACATACCAGCGGCTTGTGGACAAAGCCTTCGACTCACAGATAGGCCGCAACCTGGAAGTCTATGTGGATTACTTAGTCATAAAAAGTCATACGGAGGATGCACTTCTCCGGGATGTCCAAGAGACATTCGACACACTAAGGAGGATTAATATGAAGCTAAACCCAAAGAAATGCACGTTTAGGGCAACGGAGGGAATGTTCCTTGGATATATGATTGATCCAAATGGCATCAAACCTTGCCCAGAGAAAACGGACGCAGTATTACAGCTGCCATCCCCTCAGACACGGAAAGAGGTACAATCCTTAAATGGGAAGTTGGCCGGGCTAAATAGGTTCCTATCAAAGTCCGCAGAGAAGTCATTACCCCTATTTAAGACACTCAAGAAGTGCATAGGAAGGGAGACTTCCGGTGACAAAGGAAGCCGAGGAAGCTTTTGGCCAACTCAAGCAGCACCTTGCATCTCTCCCTATGCTAGTAGCTCCCCGGCCAAAGGAGGAACTTATTATGTATCTCTCAGCCACACATGGAGCAATAAGTGCGGTACTCATGACGGATAGGGATACGGTACAAACTCCGGTCTACTTAATATGTAGAACATTACAAGGGCCGGAGTTGAATTACTCCTCTATGGAAAAATTGGTTTTGGCACTAGTGTTTGCTGCAAAGCGGTTGCGCCGATACTTTCAGGCGCACCCAATTGTAGTCATTACTGACCAACCAATAAAGCAAGTAATCTCTAGACCGGATGTGGCAGGAAGGCTACAAAAATGAAGCCTTCTATTGGGGGAGCATAATATATCTTATAGGCCAAGGACGGCTGTTAAAGGCCAGATCTTGGCAGATTTCTTGATAGAGAAGCCGGATGAGGAAGGACCAATCGTAAAACAAGACGTGACTCCAACAGAACCATGGGTGTTATTTACGGACGGATCTTCGTGTACAGATGGGTCAGGAGCTGGCCTCATCCTCCCAAATCCGGAAGGAATGTAGTTAACATACGCCCTCCGTTTTGAGTTCACAGCCACCAACAACGAAGCGGAATATGAAGCATTAATTGCGGGTTTAAAAATCGCTGCTAGAATGGGAGTCCGCAACCTTGAGGCCTACGTGGACTCACGGCTTGTCGCGAACCACGTTCTAGGTGGATATGTGGCTAAGGAGGACAACATGGTCCGATACTTGGAGAAAGTCAAGTCACTCATCGCGGCTTACATCAAGTTTTCCATCAAGCAGGTGCCAAGAGGTGAGAATAAGAAGGCGGACGCTCTTAGCAAGATCGCATCCACAAGCTTCGCCCACTTGTCCAAGCAAGTCTTGGTGGAAATACTCAAGGAAAAGTCTATAAAATAAGGGAGGTCGCTACTATAGTTGAGGAGGATGGACCTACATGGATGACCCCGATCATCAACTATTTGACTAGTGAAACCCTTCTGGACGATGAAAAAGCGGCACGACGCATCAGAAGGAAGTCACAGCACTTCGAACTTCGAGAAGGTACCCTTTATAAGCGCTCTTTCTTGCAGCCATGGTTGCGGTGTGTTGGACCATGTAGGCTACTTATGTAATCAGTGAAATACATGAAGGGTTATGCGGCATGCACGCAGGTCCACGATCCGTGGTAGCTCGAGCCTTACGAACATGATATTATTGGCCTACCATGCACAGGGACGCACGCGGCATGATTCGCAAGTGTAGTGATTGCCAAGTGAATAGACCAGTGCCGCGACATCCGCAGCAGGAGCTTACACCTATTACATCCCCATGGCCATTCTATGAGTGGGGAATCGACATCGCAGGACCATTTCCTGTAGCTGCGGGGGGGAGTTAAGTTCTTGATTGTCGCAATGGACTACTTCACACGATGGATAGAGGCCAAGGCAGTCAAATCCATCACAGGCAAACAAGTTAAAAAGTTTGTTTGGGAGAACATTGTGTGCCGTTTTGGCTTACCAGGAGAAATCATCTCGGACAATGGTAAACAGTTCGCGGATAATCCATTCAAGGACTGGTGCGCATCATTGAATATCAAACGGTGCTTCGCGTCTGTTAAGCATCCGCAGACAAATGGCCTTGTGGAACGAGCAAATAGAAGCTTGGGAAACGGCATCAAGGTGCGTCTGGATGAACGAAGTGCCAAATGGGTGGATGAGCTACCACATGTTCTATGGGCGCATAGGACTATGATCAAAACAGCCAACGGAGACACTCCATTTGCATTGGCCTACGGCACTGAAGCTGTCATACCGGCGGAAATCGGAATGCCTACCATCCATACGGCGGAGGTTAATGTCGTCACGAACGACGAGCAACTGCGAATCAACCTGGATTTGTTGGAGGAAAAAAGAGAGATAACAGCCATTAATGAGGCTAAGTCCAAGGCTAAAATGAAGGCTTATTATGACGCCAAGGTTAAAGGTGTTTCTTTTCGACCGGGAGATTATGTTTATCGTGCTAACGAAGCAAGTCGAGCGGAGAATACAGGAAAGCTGGGCCCTAAGTGGGAAGGACCGTATGAGGTCACGGAAGCCTTAGGACGAGGCGCGTACAAGTTACGTGACATGGATGGCCGCGATCTAGAACGCACATGGAACATCTCCAATCTCAAAAGGTGCTATCTTTGAAAGCTACGGCTTCCGCATGGGTACTTCGCTATATGTGGCTTTAATGAAGATCCATGCACTCTATCTGTTTTGCTTCTTATGTTTTGTCTAGGTTCCTTTTTTGTTTCTTAGGACTTATCATTCTTGTTCAAACAAAAAATGTAAACGTTCTAATAAAATGCCGTGGTGACTAGCTAGCTCCACGGCTTGTTTTGTGCAAATTATTTTTTAGGATTTTGTTAGTCATATGAATTTTAATTATTATTATAATATGCCATGTTTCATTCATATGCATTCATTCAATCACCGTACATGTACTATACGCCTCCAGGCGGGGTAAGAGGATTAAGTGAACCTACTAATTCAACTTACCGTGTAAGAGGGATGCAACCCCAGCGGCGCGGATCATGTATCCTTACTAGACACCTTACTCACAAGACGTTGTGATAAGTTTCCGTATGCCGTACTCACGTCACATCCAATGCCTTCGCAAGCAGCTTTTCACCTTTCATCACTTTTGATACGGAGTCGTAAGTAGGCAAGGTCAAGGGGATGGGATCCGCAGTAAGCTTGGACATTACCACCTCGTTCGGAGCATCCTTAAGCGCCTCGAGTTCATCCAGAAGAGGGTGTTGGATCTCCGCCAGTGCATCCATCGACGCGGTCATATTGTCCGCAGCTGAAGGGTTATGGTAGGGATGCTGCATGATGTCTTTGTTCTTCCCTATCAATTCTGTAGCCTTGACCAAACCCTCATGCCTACCACAGTCGATTCCATCCGACACGACCCCGGCGAATGCTTGCAGTAGGTGCGGAGCTTCCATGGCCTTACTTACGGCGAGGCGCATTCCTTGTCCAATCATCCACCTGCGTCCAGCTATGGCGGATAGCATGGGAGGGCATAGTCTTTCAGCACAACTTGTGGACATCTTGCTCAATTCCTCCTCCGACGTTGCAGTTTGCTCTTCCAACTTGGACTGCACTTGTGTTAGCTCATCCTTCAGCGCATCACGCTCTTGGGCGATGTTGAAGGCTTGTACGGTTACGGCCTTGGTGGAAGCTTCGGCCGCAGACACCTGCATATGGAACTTCGAGTTATCACAAGGATAATATGTTCTTTTTCTTGGGTCAAATATAAAATCAAGGAAAGAGTATATGTATAAAATTTTCGAAAGTGTACCTTCTCATTCGATGCGGCTACAAGAGCTTCGAGCTCGGCGATGCGCCTTTCTCGGCTGTCGGCATGATGAGCTTGCTCTTTCACTGTGGCCTCGGCCGTTACCAGCGCCGCTTGCAGTGACGCCATGGTCTTCTCATTCTTCACAACCATTGCCTCCCGACGAGCTATCCTTTTGTCTGCCCGCTTCACATTCGCCAGGGCCTTGATCAGACGACGTCTTAGAGCGGCACCCACCGTCACTTGATGCGCGGACGACACGTTAAACTGCTCCAGAAGGGATTCATGATCCATCTCATCTAAGTCTTTTGCAAGGGCTGGAGGGGTGATGTGCTCGATGAATTCTGAACACTCAGATTCCGCCTCCAACCTTGTTAGACTTGAGAGATTCCATGCTAGGCGCAGGCTATTTTCTGGCTCTTTTGGGGAGTGGCTCCTCGGCGTGTGTCGCAGCATGGGATGGGGGTCTGTTTGATGGTGCGGGGGATGGATTCCTCTCCACTTCGTCCTCTTGGGCTACGGCCGACGGATCCGCCCTGTTATTGACATTGCAAATTTTGTTTAAGCATTATATATTTCACAAGCAAAATGACACGACTGACATTCGAAGGGTACTTACGTGGTACCAATTGCAGGTTCTGGGGCGGTAGGAGCTACGGCACTCATAGGGGTAGCTCGTCAGACTTGCTCTTCCATGTGCGGGGTAGGGTCGGCCTGAGCAGTCGCGGTACCACTTCCCTCCTGGTACTGCGGATGGTCCTTCCTCGGTTTCTTTGGGGGAGCATTCAAGGCCGCGACCCCATCCCCTATCGTCTTTGCCACCCTCCTGGTGGTCTTTCTCTTTCTAGATATGGGAGGGGCGGACCCGGAAGCTTGAGTGATGTCTTCGTTCTCAAGGTTGAGGAAATCGTTTTCATCTTCCTGGTGCGTCGCGGTTCCCTCCAGCAGTAGCTCTCTACCAATTTCATTATGGAAGTCCAATGGGGATTTCTCGATGACAGGCTCCCCTTCATCTGATCTTTGCTCGGACGTTTCTTTGAGTGGAATGGTGCAGTCAGCGGTCGCATCGAGAAGGGGGAGTTGATTCTCCTTCAGAGGGCGGAACCCTTCAGGCACCTTCATGAGGTCGCCCTGGCGTAGTAATCCGTGTAGGTTCATTTCTGCGGACATTTATAAATACACAGGTTAGTACGGCTCTACAATACAAATGACATTTCACATTCACAAGGTATAAGTAAACCTACCCTCTCCCTATTCTGTCAGGAAGCACGGATATAAGTCATCCCTCCCAAAGTAGCGGCGGCTTAATCCTACTAAGCACAAAAAATGTTCCGGCAACCCCCTATGGAATTCTGTGCGGTGGGTATCTAGTATTTTTAAGTCTTTGCTGCTATAGTCTTTGGATTTGGGCGGAAAATCTTTGGGTGCTCTGGTTTTGAGTACGAAAGGCGTAGGGAATACCTTCTCATCAACAAAGAAGTAATGGTCGTACCAGTTCTTAAGGGATTCTAAAGGCTTCCTATACGTCATGGGGGCGTTCCCGGGTCGTTTTTTGAACGATAGCCACCCATTCACTAGTTGGGGGAAGTAAAAAGCCCTAAATAGGTTCACGGTCGGAGTCACTCCGCATGTATGGCATGTAATTTCAAACTGGTTGATTTTACACGCCCCTATGCAGTGAAGCTGGGTTATGTGGAAGTCATTATACAATAGCAGATCTACCAAGAATTTGGACAGGGGGATACGATAGTTGGCCGAGTCAAATAGGCGCGTGTACACGCCTATTTTCCCCGCCGGTGCATCCGTAATTGCCTCACCTTCACCTGGATAGGTGGGGTGTACGCTTTCGGGAATGTAATACTTCGACAAAAAATCTATGTATTTTTCCGCCGACATCACGTTAAGGACATCCGTGATGAGTGGGTTGTCCTTTACCATGTTTTATAAAAAGGGTTTGAAAGGCGTGATGATCTAACCTGCGGCGGAGGAAATCCGTGGAATAGAAGGCAAAAGTTTGAAGGATGGAGCTTGGAAATAACAATGGCGGAAGAGAGTATGAATTGTGTGTGTAACAAACACACACACCAAATCGTATATAGGGTTGCCTCGGTTTCCGAGGTGACGTGGATGTTTGACACGTGTAGGCCACTACGCCTATCCAACGGATGGTATTTCTGACACTTCTGCAAAGTCAGAAGGGGCCCACGGGTCACTTCTTGGCAGTTTTACGTGGCTCAATGGTGGGCATTAATGGTGCACTTTTGCAGAAGTGCGGCTGACCAGTTGACTACCATTAATGCATTTATTCTTGTGTCGGGATATGCGGTCTTATGTATGATCATATTCAATGCTACATTTAATTTGTCTCGACCGTTACGTGCGGCTGAGGTGCTATTACAATAATATTCCTAAGGCAGGCAGCCACGTGCGGCCAAAGCAAAATTTTCAATATTTCTCATTCCCTAGGTCTTTCTTGGTATGTCCGGAGAGCATCTTGATAGTCTAGAGGTTACGCCTACGGCTGTAACAACTAGACTGGGGGGACATGATGACGTATAGTCCCCAGCCGGGTCAAGAACCCGGCCCACTGGTACTACCCGTATCTGGCCCATCACAGATGGGTGGGAATAATGTCATTTAAGCTCATAGGCTTGGATGAAAAGTAACCGCACACATGTGTGCGGCCCACGGCCCGGCACGGCCGGTACAGGGTTAGACAGAATCATATTATGTCTATGAATAGGATTTACCCTAAAGAAGAGGATATTCACTCACCATAATTAGAAGATAACAATCAATCTAATTCTGGTACTTATCCTTTCCTTGGGGCCGAAGTATCAGTGACAGCCCACTAGGGTTTCACTGCCTATAAAAGGAACCCCCAAGGGTTCCACAAAGGTATTACGTTCTATACTCTCAACTCACTCAACTCCTATAAACCCTAACCGATTACTTACTCTCACGCCGGAGTCTAATCGTGGGAAACATTCCCACGGTAAGCCTAACGCGTGTTGTTTAGTGTGCAGGATCTCAACCAAACAGTTCACTTGGTGCAGGAGCCGGAGCCCAAGCCAGCCTGAATTAAGCCTAATTCGGGTCAAGCAAGGATCACCCAACTTTTGCATCAACATTGATAAATTGAGTTTTTCATGAATTCTCAAACAAGTCCGTCATTGTGTTCATCGATGACATCCTGATCTTCTCTAAGACAAGAGAAGAGCATGAGGATCATCTTCTTACGGTACTACAGATCCTTCGACAAGAGAAATTGTATGCTAAGTTTTATAAATAGGAGTTTTGATTAAGTAAAGTGGCATTTCTAGGCCACATTGTTTCAGCGGAAGGGATTACCTTGGATCCGGCGAAGGTGGAGGCTATCACCAAATGGCCAAGACCACCGTTTGTGATGAAGTACGTGGTTTTCTGGATTTAGTAGTTACTACCACAGAATTTATGAAAGTTAGTTGTACCATGACTAAGATTACGCGTAAGGGAGAGAAACCTATACTAGATCATGTGTTCCAGAGGATCCTACGCTAAGAGAGGTCTTATTGACTGAGACTCATAGTTCGCCATTGGCTATTCATCCGAATTACACAAAAATGTATCATGATCTTGGACAATATTTTGGTGGTAGCGAGAGATGTAGCTACTTTCAGATCTAAGCGTCTAACCTGCCAGCAGGTTAAGATAGAACACCAGCGTGCTAGTGGTTTATTACATCCATTAGAGACTTCTGAATGGAAGTGGGACAAGATCTCCATGCATTATTTTACCAGACTACCACAGACTCAGAGGAAGCATGATGCTATCTGGGTCGTTGTCGATCGTTTGACCAAACCTGCACAATTTATTCCTATACGCAAGGATTACGCAGTTGGCAGATTGGAAGAAATATTCCTGCAGGAGATCGTACGATTTCACGGTATTCCATCTGCGATCATATCAAATAGAGATTATGTTCATGTTCACGTTCCCGTTCACGTTAATGACCTAGTTCACGTTCACGTTCTTATTCCATCTCACGATTCACGTCTCATGTTCGCGTTCACGACCTTGTTCGCGTTCATGTTCTCGTTTCATCAAACGTCCCACGTTCACGTCTCGTTCTGGAAAGGGTTGCAGAAAGCTTGAGAAACCAGACTCAAGTTTAGCACAGCTTTCCATCCTCAGACAACCGTTTCATGTCATGTTTCACGTCTCATCTCGTATCATTTGGCGTTACCCCCTCAGTTATCACACGTTCACGATATGTTTCACATATCACGTTCACCATATGTTAGCGTATCACGTTCACAATTGTTCACGTATCACGTTCACAATTGTCCAAGTATCTCGTTCACAATATGTCTCTCGTATCATTGCTCAAAGGGTACAAGTACCATCCTTTGCACGTTATTTCTCATCCACTCGATCTGATTCGTGAGGATCCACCTTACGTTGATAAACCTGAAGCCATTCTAGATCGTCAAGATCGGGTCATTAAGAAAAATACTATTCCTTTCGTGAAGATCCTTTGGAGGAACCAACCCGAGCGGGAAGCCACTTGGGAAATCGAAGAGTCCATCCGGACTTCTTATCCTCATTTTCTCTCATGATCCGGGTATGTTCTGTTCAGCCATATCATGTTTCTAGTTCGAGGAAGAATTATTCTTTTTAGAGGGGAAGAGTTGTAAAACCCGCTTAAAAATAACATTAAATTAAAACTTTTATTATTTAATTAATTCATGACAAGAAAATACATATATTTAATATGACATGCCAAGATATAATACGAAGAGTATATAACTAATTCATGATAAATAAGTACGTATAATAAAATACAATATGAAAAGTTAAATTACGAAAGTAATAAGTCACAACACATACGGGAATATGTGTTATAACATGAAATAATAAATGGGCTACATGTTAATAAATAAACCTTACAAACCTTAAAAAGGCCCAAGGCCCAGTCCACTTCAGGAGCTAAAAAGAAATATAGGTATGTTTTTCATCCATTTACTACAAAAAAAGAAAAACAACAAAAAACCCTAAAAGAGATATACTACCGCCGACCAAAGAAGAAAAACAAGGAGAGAAAGAATTTTTCTTGATCTTGATCTCATTACGGAGGTGTTCGTGATCATCCTTTTTCTTATTGCTATTGAATTTCGGTAACCATCAAATCTTTCTTTCTTTTATTTTTAAGGTAACATGAATTAAATTAAATAAAAAGAATGGAAGATTACATGTTATTATAAATAAAAACAGGAACAGAATAAAATCAGGTTTGATTTAGTGTCACGAAAAACCGAGAACCCCTTGTGGGGTGCTCTCGGTGGCATCACTTCCTCAACAGCAGCCGGGCCATTTGGTTCGGTGGTGTTTCTACTTGGGTAGTGGGAACCGCATGCCTGGAAGCCACAAGCCAAGGCTTTGGTGGCTAGGTTTCGGTGGGTATCCTGGGCACAGCAGTCGCAACCCATAAGACCCAGTGGGTATAACTTGGTGGGTGGATTTTTCTTAACAGTGGTTAATTAAAACAGCTCGGTGGGTAGGTTGTACAGGACAGCCGCAACCCCAATAAAGAGCTAGCGGTGGGAGGTTTGTTTCGGTGGTGTTGGTTTGACTCGGTTAAACCGAGGGACCCACCAAGGATGCGTTTGGGTTGTTTATATCGGCTTATTATTCGACTTATAATAAAAGTAGTGTATTATATATTCGGTTTAGTTAAAAAAAACAACGACTTGATTAAATCATGGCTTAATTACATGGATTTGTTAATTTTCTCGACCTATTTAAATCGGGTAATTATTTTGGGCTTAATTAAACTAACTTAATTATCATGTCGGTTATACGAAAATGAGTTTAATTAATTTAACTTATTAAATTACGACTTATATGAAATGGGCTTATCGAGTTAAGGCTTAACTTATAGTTAATACATTAAATTTAAAAAAAAGGAAAAACCTTAAAAAACATCAATGGCGGCAGAATTTTCTTCCTTTTCATGATTCGATTTTCTATCCTGTTAATCTCTAAATCTTATAACAATGCTGGTTTCTCGATTAATCTTTGATTAATCTAGAGTTAACATAGTTGTTATTTGGTTGACAGTTTTTCTAGGGTTCTATAATCGTGTCTTTTTGTTATTCTGCTGCGTTTTTGTTGTGCTTTGTTTTTTATCTTGGTCGGTTCGTGAGTCTTTTCCCCATTGTTTACCTTCACGATTGTTACCTGTGTGACGTGTATTGTCGTAGCTATTAGGGTTTGGTTTTGTTTCTGTTACGGTTAGGGTTTGGATTGGCTATTCAATGCTCGGCTGACCTTCTATTGATTATTTAATTGGTCGGTTAAGGTGCTGTTTGTCCCTTTGTGATTAGTTTTTAATATATTAAGATTGTTGAGTCAATGTTTGTCGGCTGACAATTGTTTATAGTCATGGATCTTTGAATGTCGGCTGACATTAGTTTATAGGGATAAATCATTGATTGTCGGCTGCAGATTGTTAAGATTGTCATCTTTATTTAGTTGGGTATTGCGTCAATTGTTTTTTGTTTCTTAACAGTCGATCAATTATTTAGTTGTTTTTTAGGGGTTTTTGTGGTGGACTACGGTTATCTCGTTTATCTCAGTTTTGGCTACTTGTTGAACCGATCATCATGTCTTCAAAACCAAGTGTTGAGGTAATTGAGTCTATTGCATCTAAGATTAATGCTATGCAGCCACTTGACATTAAAAAGGTGCTTGGATTGCTTGGGGTTGTTATCACCAAGATTCAAGATATTCGTGCTGTTGGGCAAGAAATTAAGGATAGAAAGGATCCTGTGTGTGCACTGATTTCTAAAGAGCGTTCTAAGGAAATTGTGGCATTATTGTGTAAACTTGAAACTGATATGATTGCTTTTCCCCATGTGGTTAAGGCAACCTCTAGTGATGGTTTCGTTGACTTGATTGAAAAAGATGCCACCATTAATGGAATGCATCCGTGTAATCTACATGATGTTTTGGAGTTATTTGGTGTTACGATTCGTACGGTTTGCGATGCAGGTGTATTTATGCATAAACTAAAGATGAATAAATATCCATTATGGGAATTGCTTTCTCAAGATCGTGCTAAAGAAATTCTGGATCTACTTTGCAAGTTTGAAGTTGGAATGGTTACATCCACTAATCAAGGTATTAACTCTGATGGAGTCTCATCTTCATCTAATTTTCATTGTGTTAGTGACAGTGTTTGTGAAGGTGTTAATATCTCGATCCCTAGGAAGGTTGTTGAGAACGTAAATACTCGCTACCATAATACTTTATATGGTTATTTTCTTGGTAAAAGGATAGCGTTTCCTGTGGTGGAGTATTTTGCTAAGAATAACTGGGCCAAACATGGTCTGAAGCGTATTATGATGAATGAAAAAGTATTTTTCTTTTTTCAATTTGGGACTTGTGAGGGGCTTCATGCGGTTCTTGAAGGTGGTCCGTGGATGGTAAGGAATTCGCCTATCTTTCTTAAGAAATGGACTATAAATACGTACCTTCTAAAAGAGGAACTAACTCGCATACCGGTATGGGTTAAGTTTCATGATGTACCGCTACAGGTGTTTGAAGAGGAAGGTATTAGTTTAATTGCTTCGTGTCTTGGTAAGCTTATCATGATGGACACTTATACTAATACTATGTGTAAAGAGTCTTGGGGACGTAGTAGTTTCGCCCGGTGTCTAATTGAAATGAATGCTAATTCGGAGTTCATGGAAAACATTACTATTGGTGTACCCGATCTTGAAGGCCCTGGATTCACTAAGGAAACTATTCGTGTTGAGTATGAATGGAAACCTCCTAGATGCCCTACTTGTAATATTTTTGGCCATTCATTTGATACTTGTCCGAAAATTGTTAAACCTAAAATGGTTGAAAATGTGACAACTCATGTTGATAGTGATGGTTTCCAACAAGTGCAAAGCAAGGGGAAGAAGAACAAAGGTAACTTAGGGAATCAAATCCCAAGAGGTGTTCCATTGAGCAAGGGTTTTCAAACAGGTAAGTCTGTTGCTTTTCGTCCAAAAAATCACTTGGATGCTACAAGTAAGAGTGGTGATAATGGTAAAAAGTTGAATACTAAATTTAGTCAGTCACAGCAGTCTAGCAACCCTAGTGGTCTGAATAAAGGTACGGATCCAATGAGCATTGTTTCTACCTCTAATAAATTTTCAACTTTGTCCAAGTTTGGAATGGAAGAAGTGGTTCAAGTTAGCGAAGAAGATAATGAGGAGGAAGTCGAGATTGTCTATGATGAATCGGTAAATCTTCTCAACACTCATATTGGGGCAAGCACTCCAACTGGTTGATCCTATGTTGATGGTTTATTATTTTCTTCCTAATTTTATGTTTTCGTCTTGGTTTTTGTCTAGCTTATATTTTTCATCATTCTAGACTAGTTAATGTTTATGGTCTGTCATAAACATTTGTTTAACAAGCTGCCTGTAGCTTGCGGTTAATGTGGTATTTCATCCACATTCATTGTACTTCAACGCTTTTTTTGGTTCTATTTACCAGGGTCATTGTTACCCTTTTACCAAAAA